>JAODTR010015170.1:0-11353 GCA_025399935.1 Amblyopsis rosae
GATTATCTGAAATCGCATTGGATGAACTGATTCCCTTTGCCTCGACATATCTATGTGAAACTACATTTTCTTCACTTTAATTAAAAACAAACAACGGTCACGATTGACAAAAGTAGAAGGTGAACTATGTTTATCAGTGTCAAGCATAAAGCCCAGAATACAAATGCTTTGTTCCCAGCATCAGGCTCATCCATCTCATTAATTGGAGTGTGAACAAAAACGAATAACACTGTTTTATATACTTTTATTTTCAAGTAGGATAGCCTTCCCTCCAACTATATAAAGTTAAATGGCAAATATATGTTGTGTATTTTCCTTATAGAAGTGCCATGTTCCCAGCGTCATGCATATTAGTTTTATACATTCTAATATATAAATATATTAAGAATAGATTTATGAAATGTTTGGACAACCTGAAATAAAAGGTAAATATGCTACATACATCTACAAGCCTACATTATTTTGTGTTAGGTTTGTGAAGGGGGGGGCGCGAGTTGTGACTCAAATGTATAGGGGGGGCCTGAGGAAAAAAGTTTGGGAACCCCTGCAATAGAGGACATGAGCACCACTGCTAGAGGAAATTTATTTGCGCGGTGCCTACAGAGTATTCCTTTTTTGACACGTTGTACTTCTGTGCAGCAAAGTCACTCTACTGTGTGTGTGTGTGTGTGTGTGTGTGTGTGTGTGTGTGTGTGTGTGTGTGTGTAAAAGATTTGCATCTAAAAATGGAATTGAATATCAAGTGATTTATGCAGGCCGACTGGTTATGGACATACATATGCTAATTGTATGAATGGGGCCTTTTCTTGTTTTAATTTGCTGCGAGAGTCAAAATGACTGCAGCTTATCTTAAATATTTTCACTTCTGTGTGTGTGCGTGTGCGCAGGTCACAGTCCACAATCCAGAGAACCAGAGCTACCTGATAGCCTACAAAGACTCCTCGCTCATAGCGTCTTCTGCCAAGTAAGTGTGCACACACACACTCACGGCTCACAGTACACATTCGTACTGACATGCAAACAAACGCACTAGTAATGTTGACTTGTTCTCCCTGCCTTGCCTAGGGCCTCCCCCTTCCTTTCTGCCTGTCTGTTCTGTGATTGTCAGGCTGAATGGGGGGGGGGAACAAAAAACTGCAGCTGTCCTTGTTTCTGAAAACTGTGCACGCGCTCAACACAACCCCATTGCCTTCTGACTCAAGTGTGTCTGTCTACATAATGAGCATTGCCGTGTATTCCCTGGAAAGGGGGAAACATCGTGTTCATCTGTCGGTGTTTGGCAGGATGTGGCAGCAGGAAGCTAATAACCCAACACGTCATAATGGGGCATAGGTTGGCTTTGAACCTGACCCGACCTTGGAGTCACATCTATGGAGTAGGAGTGTCCGTCTCTCTTTGCACTGTGTTTTAGTTGTATCACACACCCTCAATGTACTGATGGCCAGCCAGCCCGTTTGTGACCCATACGCGGTGCTTGGTGTTTTGGCCCTGCCTTCCATCGCAGTAATGTCATTAGCGGCGATGCTGACGTTTAAAGATCTCTGCACCGTTGAACTGGCACCCTCCCCGTGACCGACCTGTTGCACCCACAGAGGTCTGTGGAGAGGAGAGAAGGAGGCGGGGCAGGAAGCCAGCACGGGTCAACAAAGAGCTGCTGTTTGCGCCTGTGACACAAGCCTTCAGTATCAGCCTCCAGCTGTGCTCTGGGCTAATTCAATTAGCCCCGCAACCCCCGGGGTGAGCTTTCTAGCCAGCTAGCTGCTGTATGCGCCACCTAGACACACGACGATATGGCCTTTTGGCTTGCTCATTCAGTCCATCTGCACATCTGTGGAGATGGATTATTTTTATTTATTTAATTTTTTGCTACGTACGCATTTTGAGTCTCGTTAATTATTTATATTTATATAAAAACTCACCTCTTCCTACATACACAAATGAATGCATGGTTCTTGGTCTCGTTTAGGATCTGAAGCTCTGGAGTAGCGGCTTTACTCAGAGTTCCTCATGGATGGCCGAACTTCTCACCCTATCTCTAAGGGAGACGCCAGCCACCCTCCAGAGAAAACCCATTTCGGCTGCTTTTTCTTTCGGTCATGACCATAGGTGAGGGTAGGAATGAAAATTGCCCGGAAGATCGAGAGTTTTGCCTTCTGGCTCAGCTCTCTTTTCGTCACAACAGCGAAGCACAACAGCGAGGAGGCCACCGAACCGCAACCCCTCCACCACGACTACGCCTCGATATCCTGTCCATGAATTTCAAGCAGGATTGGTGACAAAGCGCAGCCCTGGCGCAAACCAGCCCCCACTTGAAACGAGTCCGACTTACTGTTGAGAATCCGTACACAGCTCTTAGTCTTTATTGCCGTTGGCTGTGTCACTCAGACAGCTGCATTGGTTTGGTTTGTTACTATAATGACGAATGGAAACAGGAAGCATGCATCACTGTTGCATCACCACATCTCTCCCTCATTTCATCCTCCATATCTTTCTTACTATCTATCTTTCTTTGTATCTCTCTCTCTCTCCCTGTGTTCCTGCTGATGGCTGCACTTGTCTGTGTTCAGCTCATTAGCTCTAATCTAGTTATTTACATGAATGGCAGGAGGTCCCTGACCTGCTTAGCCCCTTCTGTTGCAGCCGGCGTGAGATAGGCGTGTGCGTTTGCATGCACCAACACACGCACACGCCTATCTCTTTGTTGGTGTGTTAATTTGTGCTTGTGGAAAAGTTGATGCTTTGTGAATACTCCTCTGTTTTGTGATGAGGCAGAACAGGAAAGAGGGCTGTGCTAGCATTTAGCTGTTTCTTTCACACATAATTAGCAGGGATTGTCCACTAGATCAGGGGTCCTCAAACGTTTTTGGGCCAGGGACCCGTTACAGGTGGGTTAATAGTCATACTTTTCTAAGCTCAAATCAAAACCGTATCGCTCTGCGGTCCTTAGAAAGAATGACTGACCCTGCCTTTAAGCATATAATCAGAAATATAAGACTATAAGGACTTTGATATGCTTCCATATGCTACCATATATACTTAGATGCCATTGGAACTATTTGAAAATAATATTTTCTCAATTTAGATAGTTTTATATTCATATATTTCAGGTTACCCATATGCCATTTCTCTCCGCCCCAAACAAGACCATTCCATAAGGAAGATGGAGTATTAGAAAGTGGAGTGTCTCCGTGGTGTGTCAAGGGCTTAATGAGAGTAACGTATAATTGGAGGTTTTAAATGACGAGGCATATATAATGGAATTAAAGTTTCATGCATTACAAAGGGATATGTAAAGAGGATGAAAATGTATTCACAATACTCCGAATGGGGTAAACTAAGTTAAAACTGGGTTTCATTTTTTTTTTTTTTTTTTTTTTTTAGGTCCAAACAGTTCTCCAATATTGATTTGAACAAAGTAATCAAATGTGACTGACGGTTTAATGAGCGTCTCACTCGCCTGTGCCCTTCACTTATCAGAGCCACATCAAGGAAATTAAAAACTCCTGTCCTCTTCCTTCTGCCATCAGAGCACACACACACCCTCTCACTCTCCCCTCCCTTCCTCCCCAGGGCGCTGAGGAGGTGCGAGGAGATGATCCAGCGCTACAGCCGCGAGGTGAGCAACGGCTCCCGCTGTTCAGACGGCACGGCCCTGCCCTTCAGCTCCAACAGCAACGTGGGCAAGGCCGTGGAGGACTGCATGAGGGCCATCATAGGGGTGCTGCTCAACCTGACGCACGACAACGGTCCGTATGAGCCGCGCGCACACACACACACACACACACACAGAGTAAACTGAGGAGGACAGCTTGGCAGCATGTCTGTTTACTGTTGATGTTTGTTTGGGTAGAGACACACACAGGAGAGCTTTGACAGCCACTCTATACGATTACTAAATGTGTCCCCTCGTTTACATGGAGCAGCGGGGACACAAGGCGTGAGGCGTGCTGGGTATTTATGGGGACATCTCCGTGTGACATCACTGTGTGTTTGTCTTTCTTGGATCTAGAGTGGGGCAGTACAAAGACAGGGGAGCAGGACCTCCTCATCGACACAGCCCTCAACTGCGTCCTCAGAGTCCCTCAGTACCTTCCCCAGGAGCAGAGGTTCGACGTCAGAGTGCTGGTGAGTGGGACAAACACAGCTTCTCTGGTTAAGGTGACTGTTGGCATGGTTTCAGAGCTCCCAGGAATTAATCTGCTGACAAAGGAAGTTGAGACATTGTCTGGTTTCATCAGGGCCGTGTTGACATAAAGAAACCTTTTATGCTGTCAACACCAACCAACGCTATAATCTCTATTGACCAGAGCTGTGTACAAAAACACAGGTGTCGTGACTGTGATGTCAGTCTTGGCTCTGAAGCTAGGAGTTTGACTCTGCAAGGGCCTCCATTAGGCTAGTTTTGCAGCCAAATCTGTTGTTGGCCGTCTTGCATTTGGCTGACTGTGTTGTGTGGTGTCTATAGATTGTATGTAACATCCCCTTTTAGACTTTATATCATCTTTTTAGTTCTTGAAGTTGGCAGTCTCATTGACTGTTATTCATCCTGGCCCTCTTTTACTGTGTTTTGGTGGCAGCCACCTGGTGGCTGGTGGCAGTACTGCACACAATAAACACATATTGATGGTTGCTGCTTGCATTCAGCACAATATAGCGTGCATTTGTACATATTTATCAGCATCATTTAACCGAGTCTCAAATGACAAGGAGATTTATGAGTCTATTCTTTTTTATTTTTTATTTTTTTACGCTGCCTCTGAAATATCCTGCTGTATTATGTGTAGTTGATTCTGTGTATGCGTCCTGGCTTATCGTATTGTGTAACAGTGTGCCCGCCCCCTTGTTCTCACAGGGTCTTGGTCTGCTCATTAACCTGGTGGAGTACAGTGCCAGGAATAAACACTGCCTGATGGAGATGGAGACAGAAGGAGGCCAGGGACCATGTGACTCCACCTTGCTGTTGGCACCGCCGCTTCAAGACCTCACCAGCTCTGGTTCTCTCAGCGCCATCGCCGCTCTAGTACAGGTAGGTGTTGTCCAAGCCTGGGCTACTGAGGGGAGGGGGGAGGGTCAAGAATATGCTTCAAGGTTTACCTACAATATTTATCCAAGCAATGAAATTGGTTTAACCATGCGCGTCGTTAGGCCTGGATCTTTTGATCCAATTGCAGTAATGTATTTGTACTCTCGATTATTTAGCATAAAGGCATAGCTGCGCGATTGCAATCATAAGAAGAATTCTACTTAACATGACTCCGTCCCCAACGCAGACACCCACCCTTGCGCCCACACAGACGCACACAGCTAAAGAAGCACCTAAGTTGCCAGATGGGGAGGTTTCCTGCCTAATTGGGCTGTTTGTAATGATAGTTTGCAGGCAAAAATTGGCTTGGCCGGGTTGATTTACTGTCCGCGGTTGATTGTGCGGTATACTGTCATTAAAATCTGGCAACCCTGCTGCCAGATAAGAAGTCGTGAATGCCCCGTTATCGCTCATCATAATGTTCGTCAAGTAGTGGCATAAGCAGGGAAAATTTTACATTGTAACTTCTTTAGAAATGAACAGAGCACAGGATTGAATCGGTGGCTGTGGATGAGTTTGAGAGAGGATGCCAGAATCTCAGTGTCGTCTACCACTCAACAAAGACACAGTGGCTAGAGGTTTGTTCTCAGCAGAACAACAGTTAAAATACGTACATTATGCGTTTAGCCTATGCCTATTTGTGTGTAAATGAGAACAAGAAACAACTAAATGTATTACATCATAAAATAAACCACAGCAGTAACTTCGTAATTGCTGGTTATTGTAGGCTGTAGGTTACACACAAGAAGGTTTTGTTTAAATCTAAAATGACTTTCCTTTTGGTGAAGACATTTGTAAAGTGTTCTTTTTCAAATTAAATAAGTACAATAAATTCTGCATCAGTCAATTAGGCTAAATGTACAGTGCTAGAGATAGTTAGAAATGAATGACCAGGAAAGACAAACAACAATTATATGAAGAAACGATGAAAGAGAAAAACAACAACCGGACAAATTATGATGGAGACACTGCTATAACAATAGCTAGTAAAATATTATGAAGACACCATGAAAACCAAATAGTATTGTATGAATCGACAGAATATAGATACAGGAGTTGTTGCAATCAAAAATTCCTCAGCAGGATAATGCATTTAAGATGTAGGCCTATTTTGCGCTTGAGTTTCGGTGGGTTTGTGTCTGGGCTAAGCCCCTGATCTCTTAAAAACGCCACTGGGTTTACCCAACCATACCGAACAATTGATGTCACATAACAATAGCGGAACAACATTGTTTCTATGATTGTGACAATAATATGGTTTATCTCTATTATTTCTGTAACAATATATCTCCCAACAAAAATGGTTATAGTGGCAGGTTTATGTGAACCCAAATATACATTATGTAGCCATCTTTCTCCTAGAGCTTATGGTAATTGTGCCATTGAGAGTCAAGTGTATATAAAATTGACATGGAGCCTAAAATATATCAGGTAATGATGAGAGAAGTTCAAATGAAGTGTCACATTTTCCCATGTATTCTTCTAAACCTAATTCTAACGGAATTATGTAGTTGTCGGGAAAGCACCTATCAAACCCTCGAGGAACACTTCTTTCACCTGTCGCTGTGTTTGTGTGTGTGTGGAGCGCTGCCTGCAAGCAGGCATACAAGAGCAGAAGCAGCACAACGTGGCTAACTTTCTTATGCCAGCAACACGTGTAAATACTAGGGATGTTCCTAGTGACTAATTTCCCTGTCTGTTAAATGAAAATTACAATTTAGACTAGTCTAAAAATACCAAAACACTCAGAAATCCGTCCAAATTGATTTAAATCAGGCTTAACATTGTCAGCGTGTGTACATGTTGCAGGTCTCTCCCTACCTGCACTTGTCTATCGGCTGTTTTGTCTCAGTGAGTGGAGGTCACGTTTTAGCTTTCCCTTTATCCTCATTTAAAAAAAAAAAGAATAATCCGACTGCTTAATCATCAGAAGATGAATAGTTACAGCAGCATACAGTGGCACAGTGCCAATACAGCTCTGTTATTCACAGGCAGCGGGGAGGAGTGCCTTATGAAACTCTCACTTTATATTGATTCTTTATGACTATCTGCATGCTGCGTTGGCTGTGCTGAAAAGTGCTTAGCTAATTATATCTTAGTGTACTTCCATATCAGAGCTAGTTTAGCCTAGCAAAATGCTATTTAGCCTAAGTACCAGGAACGTATGTGAAATGACGAGCTACCAGCTCCACTCTCCGCGTCAACAGATTGTTTGCGTGTTTCATGTGCAGGCTGAGGCAGGAGAGACTGACTGAGCCACTACTTTAAAGGAAAAAGAGAATGATACATTTAACCGATTTATGGTGCCGACTAGCGATGGTCCCAGCGTTTAACCGACTAATCGCGCACATCCCTAGTAAATACTACAGGCAAATTGAAAAATGTAGGTCATGTCCATATAATTGCACGAGAAGTCGATATAGTAATTATCGTGACAGACCTAGTTTCACATAATTTAAAATAAAGTGTACATTTGTGGCAGAGGGTTGGTGAAAACTGGATGTAAACACTGGGCACTTTGTTTAGTTAGATTTATAGCAGCAGGTGTTATTTTAATTAGCTGTAATGCTCCTTACATAATGAAAACATGGTCTACTGTGTATAAGGAAGAAATTAGTGTCTGTGTGTAATTTTGAATTCTGTGTTCTGTTATATTTTAAATTGTACTCTCACGGCTTGGTGATTTCTATATGTAGTGTAAGTAAACATAAAACCTTAGCAGAATTTGTATTTTTTGGGCTTCTAATTAGTTTATGCAGTCACTTAATATAAACTTGACATGACAGGTGATTCTGAGGCTACAGTAAGATAGCAGAGTTTGTTTGGATACGAATCAAAGCGTGCGATTGGACGATTGGCTACACATTGGACGTGGCACTTGACATGACAGGTGATTCTGAGGCTGATAAGATGGTAAAATGAGCCCTCTCTCATCTCCTCTCCATCCAGTTGTTCCTCCAGCGGGAGCGGGCGGCCATCCAAGCAGAGGCACAGACTGATGACCTCATCAAAGAGGCGCCCAAGCCGGCGCTAGACCAGAGCGGGGAGTGGCAGGAGACGGGCGGGGAGATCCAGTGGGTCACCAACGACAACGCCACGACCAAACCAGAGGATAACGACAAGAAAAAGAAGGAAGAGGAGGATGAGGAGTTGGACCTCAATAAGGGTAAAACAATGAATTGGTTCTGTTTCAGTCTGCTGTAGAATAATCTGAGTGTGGGTTCCTGTGCTGATGCCCAGAAATATATCAAATAAGTTATTTCCTGTTACATGTATGTGGTGTGGTATTATATGCAGTTTTATTTATAGAACTCCAGAATGTTTTGACTCAGTCGACGCTGAAATCTGGCCTAGTTTCCCTATGAGAATAAATAGTTTAAATTAAATAAAGTCATGGATGATACATTTTGGAGGGGGTAATGCAGTAATCTATTTTTGATGCGATGAAGTGTTTCTATGATGTATCATCAAAACCACGCAATAGTTTGCTTTTCTAGAGAATCAGTTTATAGTTGTGTTAATTGCCCTTAAATTGTTTTTAGTATCACTTTAATTGTACTACTGAAATTATGAAGGTAGGTTGGGGCGGAGGGGGTTGTACTGATGCACACTAATATTGATTTGGTAAAAAGGTTTTGTGGCACACACACTCAGTCCAGAGCATGCTACTGTAGCAGTGCAGGATGCAGGAAGAGGCTGTGTGGTTTTCTCTGAGCACCGTGACATTTCAACAAATTTCCCGTCATTTAAAATAAATGTGGCCTACCTGCATTATGTTCTCTGAATACCTGGGTGCTATGGAACGACCTTATTCCTGACCCTACCTTCCCTATGTCTCCATGCTTTTCTTCCCACCCTCCCCTCTCCTCAGCTCTGCAGCATGCAGGGAAACACATGGAGGACTGTATCGTTGCCTCCTACACAGCACTGCTGTTGGGCTGCCTGTGCCAGGGGAGCCCGGTAAGACACCGTCCCCCTGACCGAGAGGGGCACACCCCTAGATGCAGACACGCAGTCGCCGATTTACGATACACTGGCAGGCTACCAGAAACACACTTAGTCTCTCCCACACACAGACACATATTTAGGGATGTTCATGGTTAACCGTTTATCAACATTAAGAATTGTGATCGATTAGTACTATGAGTTAAACGATTAAAAAAGCTTGATGTTGCTGCACGGTTAAAGAAAATAAATTGGGGAGAGGGGGGGCATGTCTGCAGCTGCTTGGCACATCGCTCCCAGAATATCTGAGCGTCTCCGCTGCGGGTCTCATACTTGGGACTACTCACCAGACTAGCCTAATCCCACACAGCACATCGATAAATTTAGATTTTGGAGTATAAAGCAATAGACATGCTACGTTATAGGCTAATGAGGACTATAGGCTTTACTATACTGATACTATAGCATATAGGCTATAGGACTAGTGGCTGGCCTACTGCACAGTATAGACGAGCATCCAGCTAACGCGACACCGCTCATTGTATGTAAACAATGGAGCAACTTAGCCTATACTTGTTATAGCTAAGCTATAAAGATAATTTCACTTAGAACAAATAATGGAAATGTACAAATAAATGTAGGCTATATAAAGTAGCATGTAAACTTATGGCAGACCCAAACACAGTAACAAGCTAATGTAGCCTACTAATTGTACAGGAGACAAGCATCAGTTATCGAATTCTTTTTTTTTAAATGAGCATCCCTAATACATAAAGTGTGAAACACTATTATAGCCTGAATTCTAACTGCATAAAGGCCCTTTTACACCAAGCGCGATGCGAAAAAGCAAAATTATTCTGGAATTATGTCTGAACATTCGAAATAACGCGTCAGGTTCGGTGTAAATGGTTTGACGCGAAAATATCGCCCTCCGTTTTTTCCGCTTTTTCGCATTGCGCTTGGTGTAAAAGGGCCTTAAGTGTACACATATATATATATATATAGGAGCCCCAACACAAATGCCACAGTAGTCCTATACAGTATGAATGCATACATGCTACTCTATATGTACATTTTTTATCCAGGCTGGTTGATAACCAAGCGTATCTTTTGATGTGGATATGGATAGACCCTGTAGGCCTCTCACGGTTGCGTTTTCAGCCAGCCTAACCTTCTGGCTACCTGTCTGTCTGAAAAGGCTGTTAAGGGAGAGAGAGGCTGCTCTGTTATTCTGTCTTTAATGGGTTCACTTTTGAGCTGCAGCAGAAAAGCATCAGACTGTCTGGCTTCAGGAGGACATTTCACTGTTCACTCAGATGCAAGTGTGTTTGAGAGAGAGAGAATTAGTAATGGGCTGTGTGTGGAAGATGGAGGTATTGGACTTTGACTGATGGAGGAAATGATGTGGACAAAGTGACAACTTTTTGTTTTTAATGTCTGTCAGGATTAGCACCTGTTTCATCCTTGTCACTCTCTACTCAAAGGATGAGAGGGAACTGTAGAGATAATAGACTAAATGTAGTAACAGGACAAGTGGAAATATAATAGAAGAGCATTATTTGTTCTAGAGATGGATATAGGAAAGCTTTTGCGGGCTACCCAAAATGTTGATGCTAATCATTCAGCAAGGAGTCATCAGATATGCAGAGCGACGTTGGAAGCCACCTCTCTGCCAAATGACTGCCCCAAGGAAGAATTATCGACACGTTCCTCCCTGAACGGTTTGACTGTGATTAGGCCGTTAACGTTGAGATGACTGCGCTAATAACATTTTCCTGTTTCTTCCTCCACCCCCCCCCCCCCTTCTTCCCCACTGCAGATGAATGTGACTACTGTTAGAGAAAATCTGCCAAAAGGAGATTTCTCCATTATGACAGAAATGCTCAAAAAGTTCCTCAACTTCATGAACCTCACAGTAAGTATGCCAGAGTGGCTGTATTAGCAGACAAAATGATGACTGATTGGTTGTGGTGGTTTGTCCAATCTTAAATTCCTTGTTTTCTCAGTTTTTGAATGTTGATCATTACCCAAATATGTCTGTAATTGATCGGTGTTGCTTTTGCAAAATACTTAGTAATAATTTGTCTGGTGTATATGATAGGGTTGGGAATCACCAGAGACCCCACGATACGATACTTATGTTATTACTTTTCCCAACTTCAAATGATGTCCCCAAAGGAAATCTTTGTCAACATCTGTTTGTTAATCTCACAAAAAATGGTATTGCTGGAAAATGTGATTGTCAAGCTGACTAACTGACATGAACGTTTGCTCTTTTGTGGGGGGGGGGGGGGGGGGGGGGGGGGGGGGGGGGGGGGGGGGGGG
>JAODTR010015170.1:13576-24872 GCA_025399935.1 Amblyopsis rosae
TTCCTTTTTTATTTTTTCTCATACCCCCACCCCCCCCCCACACACACACACACACACACACACACACAAACATACACACGTTTAGCTAGTTACCCTCATTTGTTGCTTTTACTGATTTTTCTTTGTCTTTCTGCACATGCGCCATAGTTTCAGGCTGCTGTTAAATAGAACGTACCTTTACACATTTTAAACGTTTACAAGAGCTTTATTCAGAAGTCTGGAAGAATGAATGGAACAAAATTGTACATACATTGTGTAAATAGGTTGCTTAATATGAAAAAAATTTGACCGTTAGACTCTACTTTTCTGAATCCAATTCTATTTTTTATTTTATACAGCGTTTTTCCCACTTGTTTCAACAGGCAGAGGGGTTCTTACAAAGTCACCTGCAGGAATTTCACTCTTTGTACCAATTTCCAGAATGATGTCTTTGGTTAATTGTACATAATTTTAAAATTAATAAAAATTGCTACTTTCAGTAGATTGGTGTATTTGTTTTTTTATGTTTTGCGTTTAGTAACTGGAAATGGGCAACATTGCCAATAGGGATAAAACGCAGGAAAGCATATTGCCAGATGTGAGAACATATTAATTTTAAAATGTATATGATTCTTTTTCCCCAAAGCCACAGCACAGCTACATGGCTATATTCAGTTAATACAGATCATCAGGCTGAATTATTGTAATGTCCTTAAACATACAAGGATAGGCATATGTGCTTAACTTGAAACACCATCTGATTATAAATATTAACAAAAAATAGGTTCCCGACATTTTATTTATTTTTCAGAATAGACTACAGTGCTGTTCTATAGCCTAATCTAGGCCTGCATAGCAAACAACACTAGGCCTATTGTGAGCTCTTGTCTTGTAGGAAATTTGACACTTCTTCCTTTGACGAAATTAACTCTAAAGAAGTAATTACTTTTTATTTATTCCCGTTAGTTCTCTCCCACGTGCACCCATTGTTCCCTCTTGCATCTCTTCGCTCGTCCTTTTCTGAACTTATCACTTCTCCGCTACCTGTAGAGATGTGAATGTCCCCACACGGGCCCGTTAAATGACCGGAGAGGTCATCTGTAGACGTGAGTGTAGTTGCCCTCTGTGATGTGAGCGCGTCTACCGCTGAACGCTCTGGGTGAGTTGCCGTGGCTACGACCTGCAGCTGAGGGCCGCACGGTCCCTCCTGTAGCAAGTCGCTGAGAGTAGCGATGTAAATTTGAGCCATTTGAAGAGTCTCAGATTTAGACAATTTCTTGTCACTTTCAAGGTTGGGGATTACGCTCCGCAGGCGGTCGAAGGCGACGTTGAGCCCCAGCATCCTCCTCCTCTCCCTGGCGTTTGCAGCGAGCCGGCGTCGTCTCTGCGCCCGCTCTAGTGCGCACTTGTCTGGCTCGAGGTAGCTCAGTCCCCCAGTGGGGGCTAGCCGGAGCTCCACGATAGCGCAGCGGGGGTCTCCTCCGCCTCCGCTAGGCCTCTCATCCACCCAGCTTCTCTGCACCAGCGCCTGGATGTTGCTAGAAAGACCCGAGGCTCCAGCAAGGTCTAAGGCGAGTTTGAGACCAGTGTCCGTATTGTCTGCATCTCTCGAGATGTAGGGCGCAAAGAGACTATTACGTCGCGGTGGCATTGCCCTGCCCGTTTCTGGTGGCGTGTACACAAGATGAGGTGACTCAAGCAAGTTATGTCACTTTCTCAACTTCGACAACGAGAGCATCTGTAAAACTTAGTGGCGTGCGTGCGCCGAATTTATTGACATACGCCGCAATAGAGGGGACACGTGTTGGATGCTTTGGGGGCGTGGTGAGGGTCGTGTGCGCTTAGTGAACAGAGCCAAAGTCCCCTTTTTGATACAGCCGACGGGAGGTCTATTAACAGAGTTCATCAAAAGAGGATTAGACTCGTCTCAGTGAGCACCTTTGGTCCAGTCCACGGATGGCAGACAAGGTGCATGACATTAACACATGGTCATTCACTAACTGGCTTTAAGCGAATAATTATTATGGGTATACCTTTTAGTTATTGGCCTACATCATATCGTTTTCACCAATAGAGAACGGAGTTTACTTTAGTATAAAAATATCACGATACAATTAGTTATGAATACTAAGCTAATAAAGATTAGTCTTCCAAATATGTTCTGAGAGTAAAATGAAAATTCACCGATCTTAATACGCCAAACCAACGACTCTCAAAAATAAACTAAATGACTGGCAGTAATTGGCAAGACACACATCCGCTGTGCGCAATCTAATCCGTTTAAGCGGCGTGTCCTGACGCACTCAGCATTGGTCTTCCACAGGCACAGCCAAGACTGCTTTTCTAAACATCGCAGCATGTGCATACACAAATGAAAGATGGCCATTATGAAATATAATAGACCCCATATTGCCGCGAGGACCCTTGCTGTCTCGTGCTATGAGGCCTTCCATTCTGGAGCACGTGGGAAGATGTTGGCTTCATATTCCGCCACGGATGACGGTTTTTGGCACGCTCCCTTTATTAAAGCTAATGAAGCGGCTCATTGAAACCAGCGCGAGGACGCGGGCCCGTGATCAAACCCCTCGCGCATGCATGCCTGTCAGAGAGCGTGACGAGGGAAGCGACGGGACCAAACGATCACACTGTCGACAGATTAGTGGCGACGGATGACAAAAACAGGCGTTAAAAATGAAAACGAGAGCAAAGGGAAGACTGTTGTGCATTCTGCATGTTTCTGCCAAAGGTATGCGTCAACTGCAGTCTCTGAGGAGCGCATCAGCCATGCCAGGATGCGTTAACTTAACACGAGACAATATACACCCTACTGTATTTTCAACCTAAGATTTTATGATGCTTTTAATGTTCCATTATATTTGATCAACTATAATGTTCTAGTAGGTTTATTACTTAGGTCTAAATATATTTTTGTCGTATGTCAGACTAAGGATAAACTTGTTACTATAGAGGCCTATCTATAATTTGATTGTTTACTTACAGTATTTATTTACAGTTTTCTATATGCAAAGAGGTTCAGTGTTGATGTCATATCTTTTTTACAGTCCATAAGCCTCATATATAATTTAACCACAGGTCTGACTGCCACTAATTCAATTGATCTGCATGAGTTGAATTAAAATGTGTGTCTAATCCTTTTATCTCATTTGGAGTCACCTCAATATCTTTTATAATAAAAAAGACGACATGGCCTATACCCCAATGCCAAAGCAACAATGCGCCACAGTACCTGTCTTTTCGATGCATCTATGCTAATTGGATAATGCCAGAACACATTAACAGGTGTGAAATTTGCCCACAAAGTGTAATTTGATGAGCCTGAACACATGAGGCTGTTGCATTGAGAAGACAAGTGTAACATATCACAAATTACATATTCTATTGACATTTGGCCAGTATGGTTGTGTAAAGGTAGGAGCCAGTTAGGACTGAAAACCGTTTCTGTTGTTAAATAAGACATGTCTGTGTTTTAACTGTAATTTTATTTTATGGCCAGATGTGGTGTTCTGTCAACGGCATCTGACGACTGCTTTCGCATATCAAAGTGAATCGCTCCCTTTGTAGTGAATCAGAAGTCGATATAGGATGGTCGATGTAGCTCTCTGATGTTTTTACTGGTCACTCACACTGTTCACACACACGGAGGAATGCATTCAAATGGTGGATTGCTCACGCGTGTGCCCACACACAGCCTTCGTAATGCCTCGTCATCCTCCTCATTTGTTTAATTTCACACCATTGATTCATTCTTCCTCTCTTATTGTGTTTCTACTTAATACCCCCTTCCCTTACACACGCACGCAGGGACACAAGCACTCACATCCACAGTCATTTGTTTCGCTATGCATGAGAGGGTTCTTCTGCCCCTCTTACTGGAGTGCTCCCTATAGGTCCAATTACTAATCATTGATTAGACCAGCTGGCACTCAGTGTGTGTGTGTGTGAGTGAGTGTATTTGATGCTTTGTCCATGTGTATGTGTGTTTGTGTGTGGCCGTTAGGTGCCTAATCAGGCATGCTGCATCTCTAATGAAAGATGCCTCCTCTATCCCCCTGCTTATTCCAAGGAAGGCCCTAGCATCCCTATAGCGGCCCTTGTTTGTGCTCATGTGTCCTCCCTTGTGGCTATTACTCTCTGAGTTCTTGTGCGTGACTATTAATAATACGTTGTTCCCAGGCAAAGCTAGATGTTCAACCTTTAAGCCTCGTTTAACACCTGCAGCTGGCCAAATGCCACCCTGCCCGGATACTATAATGTGCTTGGTTTACTAGCCATGCATGACACTGTCCTTGACCTTCAAAGAAATGAAATACAAATACTGTGGTGGCTATGCTACACAGTATGTTGTTACCAAACATGGTTCAGGGTTGTGTTGGTCACTGCTGAACTCTCTGGCCATGTATGTTCTATATATCAGCCTATCTGACCTATGGACCTGATGGTTCATAAGAGCTCTGGCCATGTATGTTCCTCAGCTCAACCTATTACCTCATGGAACTGGTAGTTTTTAAGAGCTCTGGCTATGTATGTTCCTCAGCTCAACCTATCTTACCTCATGGAACTGATAGTTCATAAGAGCATGCATTACCTGTGTAAGATGTTAGTGTAAATGAGAGGTTCAGACACACATTGCCATAAAAATCAGGACATATATTACATTTATCTAATAATAAATAATTAATTAAATGACTCTAATAAACAAATAATATATAGAAGCTGTCTTGATAAGTAAAAAAAAACCATTACATTTATTATTTTAATATAATTTGTCAATTATTCCTTAGTTACCGTACAACTGTAGCAATGCTCTCTTGCCTATTATTTTCAGTTAACCTATTCGTGTACCTTCAACATATTAAAAAGTTTTATTATTGGAATTATCACTACTACTACTACGACCAAAGCAATATTAAGTAAAATATAACTTTTGTTAAATTATTTCTCAAAAACATACTCCTAATATAATAAATGTTTAGATAACATTTAATTCCAGATAATAGATAACAAATATTTGATTTCTGATAGCGGTAACATGTTTCTTTTAGCCAGGTAATCCTCCTTTGTCTTAAGAAACAAAGTATTTTTCTTGCAGTCTGACTGCTTGACAGTTGGAACTGTTGCTGGAGAGACCGGAGGTCACAGACTTGCATCATTATCTCAACATCACACCTCCTGCAGGAGCAGACACGGGGGCAAATGCTCCATTCCTCTCCCGTCTCACCCTCTCATCCTCGTATCTTTTTGATCTGGCTCTGCTTCTTTCAATCTCCACTGATCCGCAAAAAGGGGATTTCCATCTTTTTGGGTGACCTCCTCCTACATGGGAGGTCAGAGGTCGTGAGTGCAGGGTCAGCTACTGTATAAATAGCCACGCTGTGCCACTGTGCTTGTCATGCTTGCACACACCTCAGCAGGGAGGATGCTTATTGTTATTGGTGGGGTCGGACATTTTCCGTTACACCTGGCTGGTTCACATGAAATGTCATGCCCCTCAAACGTTCCTCCTTTTACCTCCTACCTGTGTGTGTGTGTGCGTGTGTGCGCGCGCGCTGTGACACAGCAACATAGTGCTAGCTAGTGGTGGAGGAATTACAAACCCTTGAGTAGTTTCAAACTGGAGACTTGTGTCACAATGTGTGGATTTCTTTTCATATAGCGTAAAATAATAAGTACTGTGTTTTTAATGAACACCATTTAAACAATAGATGCACACATGTTATACACATGCACACAAACAAACATGCATGTACTGTACATAAAAATTAGAATAGAAATACTACTAATCTATTTGATCCCCCAAGCCAAAGCATCTTACAACTCGAGGATATGGTGCTTCACACCTCTCTCTGTGTGTCTGTGTAACAGGGAGGATGGTGGTGGTAATATATCACATCATCACAGGTGTAGCCAGAGGGGGAAATCTCCACATGCTGTGCTCTCTGCCTGTTCTGAGACCAGCCTCACAGCAGACACTCCCTGCATGTGTCCATTCTGCCTTTCATTTCAACACACAACACACACACACACACACACACACACACACACACACACACACACACACACACACACACACACTCTGATTGCATGCATCAAAATCTCTAAAAAATATATTTGCTTGACATCTGGTCTTTGAAGTTCTCATCGGGCACACACGCACACATAAACGCATGCAAACACACAGTCAAAAATTGTATATAGTATCTCAAAATCTCCATTAAGTAATTTGACATCTGGTCTTTGAAACCCAACAACATACACACACACAGATAGAGAAATCCTGGCTGTTGAAATGTGTTGTATAGCCAACAGGTCAGGCAATAGGAGGTTGTTTTACCATGAGAGGAACATGATGTATTATGGATGAAGGAGAAGACATACCGGGGCGTAGATTCTGCACTGCTGGACGCTGGTGCTGTTTTGAGGCTAATTAGATAGAGAATCAATAGTTTTCCAGCTTTTTACTTGTGCTTCACATAGCTGTCTTTTTTAATTGTCAGTCTCTCACTCTCTCTGCCTTGTCCACATTCTCTATTGTTCTTGCTCTCTCTCCACTGGTTTATCTGCCATTCCCTATTTTCTCCTTCCCCGTCTTGATTTTCTGTCTTTGCCCACCTGCCATGCGTTCCCCCTTTGGTCCTGTAGGATCCCTTAATCCTTCACTCCTCCTCCTTTAGTTCCTTAGCCCCTTCCTCTCACCCTTTCAGCAGGGCAACACAGTGGCCCAGGGAATAGCACCGTGACCTTACAGCTAGAAGGTCCCAGGTTCAAACCCGCCATGTCATCCTCAGCCTCTCTGTGTGATTTTCCTCTGGGTTGCTCCGAGTTACCCCAGTTATCAGAAACACTGTCCAGTCAGTGCCATTGGCCATGCAGGATTCCATCAGGAGCTCTGCACAGTGGCTGCCCACTGCTCCCTTGAGGGATCGGTTAGATGCAGAGGGTGAATTTCACTTCATGTGTATGTGACAATAAAAGTTCCGCTCCCTGCATTGCAGACCTTTCTGCCATTCTGTTTGTATCTCTTCTTCACATACATAGAGGCAGATTTATTTTGGAAATGATTTTGCCGCTGTATAAATAAAAGAAATGGTAGATAAAAATAGATTTCAGATGTTTTGAAATATATTTTTAATTGACTAAATATGATTTGAAGCAAAAAAAAAACACAATGTTATTGATTAGAAACAAATGTGCACACTCAATTATAAAAATATTTTAAAACATCTGTGCACACTTTCCAATCAAAAAACATGGTAGTTTTCGTTGCCTCAAAACATATTCCGTAAATTATAAATATATTTGAAAATATCAGAAAATTGTATACACTTTTATACTACATTTATGGCGCAACATGAGTAATGTACTAACAAGACCGTTCATATATATTGCTCATATATATTACTCATATAAAACGTTCCCTATAAAACTCATACTTTTAGTAACGATATGAGTTATATAGGCAACCAGGATGTCCGATAGGTTTCCTCACTAGCTAACTCATTACCTACCCATAGTTCAGCACTGGTGCTTGTTGTTTAGTATTGCATAGCAGTATTACTGCCTGTTATCACAAGGATCACATTTACTTTGCCTTCTGCTGTTTCAGAGGGAGCCAACCTTGCCCAGTGGAACACACAGCGATCAATGCCATTATTAAACTATGTGCTGCTCCAGGCAATGGGCTTGCAGGGGAGATTTCTGTTGGACAGTGTGTGGGCTTTATGCGTGAGGGCAAGGAAAGAGAGATGAAAGAAAAGAAACATCTTTACAAACATGCGAGTGACATGAAGTGTCGTTGTGCACGCTGGTTGGGGTGCTTTTCTTCAATGGACGCCCTGTTTTTCTGCTGTCTTTGGTACTCAGTCATGCAGGCGGGGGGTGGGCTGGAGGGCAGGAGGGGGGTCTCCATCAATAAATGGAGGCACTTCTCCATCGTCCCCTTGAGAGGCTGATGTAAAATAGATGAAGCGTCCATTTTGTCCAGTGAGCACTCTCATAATTCTCTCCCTGCTGGTGTCCCTGCGGCCTTTAGACGTCACACCACACACACACACACACACACACACACACGCAGGGTCACCTAAGCAATAAGGCCGCATGATTTAAATATGCTACAACACAGACACATTCACACACATTTAACGTAAACCAAACCATGGCAATGAATTAGTGGACAAATACTGTGTAAGTTCTTGAGCTGTACGTTATGTACTGAAACACATTGCTGCTGAATAAGTCAGGTGAAGGATCCCACGCAGTGCCTGCTTTGACTCAAGACACTAAATAACATATTGAAAATGAAGTCAGTGATGCACATCTTAAATCTGCTCAGATGGTTTTGGGAGTAAATTGCTAAGTATTTGAGAGGGATAAGTTATCGTAAAGGGATTTTGTTGACCAGTAGGAGTCAGAAGTCAGTTATTTATATATATCTAGATTTTTTTTCTCATCATGTATTATTGCCTTTAAATGTGTAGCAATTGTAACATAATACACTTTTTGTCAAATTCACCACTGTCATATTCACCATTCTCTTTGCATGCTGAAAAAACTGATCAGGTACTTCTACACAGCTCTGGCTCTGTAGGGAACATAAACCAAGTGGTGGAGACAACACACAACAATATCCACACATCCTTCACAATGTCTTTTCATTGCGTGGGGTGGAGCGTGTGAGGGAGCACCCTATGGCATTGAAGGGAGATGTTTTTGCTTTGATTTCAGTTCAAATAGCTTTCTCCAGAATTACTACATATTAAACATCACATTGTTCAATGTTGTTTATGGAGGCTGCTCATGTACAGTATACAGTGTCATATTGTACCGTGCATATCTACAATATGACAGCATTTCCCAGATGACCCAATGATATAATATTCCGTTCCACCGCTCACCCTCTTTAATATGAGCCCACGTGTGCAAGTGTGTCTCTACTGGTTTACTGATATGTCTGCTTGTTTGACGGGATTCATCTGGGCATGTTTGATGACTTGACCCTTGACCTCTTCCTGTTCCTGCTCAAATAATGCTGCCCCTGTTACCGGGAGCCGCTCTGGCCCGGGCTGTTAATTATAGATGCACGAGGTGGGAGAGACATTTTTCAGTAGATGTCAGAAATGCCAGGTAGGATTATGAGAACAGTCTAGTAGTACAGGAGCTGTGTGTGTGTGTGTGTGTGTGTTTATGTGTGTTTCCCAGTTAGTCTTTTTCATTGTTATATTACTGTTGGGGGTAGCCTATTACTCACACATGCAGTCCCCGC
Organism: Amblyopsis rosae; assembly: GCA_025399935.1. Taxonomy (NCBI): domain Eukaryota; kingdom Metazoa; phylum Chordata; class Actinopteri; order Percopsiformes; family Amblyopsidae; genus Amblyopsis; species Amblyopsis rosae. The sequence goes on from JAODTR010015170.1 coordinate 22,836, forward strand.
AACATGTTGTACAGTATAGGCATATCATATAGTAAGTCAGTTAAAAACCAACGGAACTGTTGCATTTGCATCTTCTGTTGCAAATTACATTTACTTTTACTTTAACTTTACATTACATTTACTTTTATTAAAACAACTCTTCTTAACCTGTAGGCTTGTTCAGCAGGATGCCGTGCTACAGAAGCCAAGTTCAATAGCATCCTATCTTTTCTTAGCTAAGTCTGAAAATAGGCCAATGTAGCCCTGAGAGAAATAAGCGCTTAACAAGCAGACCTAATTGAGAGGCAGCATTTGGACTAATCAACGCTGTAGCTATCACACACCTGATCCAATCAACTAACGTGGTTCTGTAATCTTTCTTTTTAACGTTTGGTAATGTTTTCTTTTGGAAAGGAAGACAAAAAAAACAAAAAAATGTATTGTATCCTGCCTTGCCATATACTGGCTAGTGCATATGTGAACCCCCCTCACTAACCCCTGCCTAGTGATGTTGTTGGTATTCTGTTGAGAGGCTGCTACCTCTTTGCTGATCATTTGGTCACCGGAAAAGTAGGCTACATCCGATGCTTTACATTTACCGTATCTACAAACCATTGGGCTCTGTGTGCCTGATATACAGTGTGAGAAAAAAGTGTTGTTATCTATTGTTATTCACATCCTGCAGTATGACTGTGATGAACTTTATGATGGTATGGTGGTGGTATGTGTGTGTGTGCGTAGCTGCTGGGAGAAGGTTGCATCACTTAGCCATTGGATGGTGCTGTGATACAGCCAGACTGTGATAGTGCTTAGGGGGGGAGGGGGGGGAGAGAGGGAAAGAGCGAGAGAAGGGGGAGAGAGGGAGTGTGGGTGAATTAGACAGACCTTTATTGATCCCTTGAGGGAAATTACAGAAATGGGATATTAAGGGAAGGAGGCACACATTTGTTTGTAACAAAAAAAAGCAATGGATAGTCATTAGCCTATTTGTGAGACATCTATTTTTCTAGCCAGTGTAGACGGCCACACTTGACCAAATATAAGAGAATGTAATTGATTATTTAGACATGCATATAATAGGCAATTAGGTGTTTTGTTTGGTAGATAATAAACTATAGTCTGTTTCAGAATATGCTGTGTTCACTGAATTAGGTGCAAAGGGCGCATTTGGCCTCAACCACAACACACATCAGGTAATGATAGCCTACAGTATATGCGTGCAACACTTCGTAGAAAGAGATGCAGTGTGGGGGAGCAGGAAGATGCACCAGAAATTAAGCTACAATGTTATTTTGTCCAGAGGACTGCGTTGCTTTGTTGTACGGTAAACGGAGATAACATGTCACTAATGCAATGCGTTTACATGCACCTAATGGATCCCCGTTTGTTTGGGATCATCTGTTATCTTTAATGTAACACAACGCTTTGCTTGCTCTCAGCGGCGTTGGGAATAGCCAAACTGGTGCCATTTCCTTGGTGAGTGCAGTATGAAGGGAGGGTGTTTATACAGATAAATGTGACCGGTGTTGTGTACAGTAAACCTGGGATAAATTGCTGCACTGTTTTATCCTACACAGGTGATCCCCATATATACACTCACTCCAATACTGTATGCTTATTACGCTTCCATAGTCATTGTAGTTTTGGTATTAGGGGAGGGGGTGGATGTATGATCTTATAATATTCTCTCATGTTACTTCTTCTTCTCTCATGTTATTATCATGTTAATATTCTCTCATGTTACTTCTCATGTTATTATCATGTTCATATTCTCTCATGTTATTATCATGTTCATATTATCTCGTGTTACTTCTCATGTTATTATCATGTTCATATTCTCATGTTATTATCATGTTAATATTCTCTCATGTTACTTTTCATGTTATTATCATGTTAATATTCTCTCATGTTATTATCATGTTAATATTCTATCATGTTACTTCTCATGTTATTATCATGTTCATATTCTCTCATGTTATTCTCATGTTAATATTCTCTCATGTTACTTCTCATGTTATTATCATGTTAATATTCTCTCATGTTATTATCATGTTAATA
>JAODTR010015179.1:0-26657 GCA_025399935.1 Amblyopsis rosae
CTCTCTCTCTCTCTCTCTCTCTCTCTCTCTCTCTCTCTCTCTCACACACACACACACACACACACACACACACACGCACACACGTCAAGGCATCGTTTGATGCAAGAATACAACACCTCACCCACTGACACAAGCTTTTCACTCACTGTGGGCATTAACTTCTTTCTTGCTCTATAAATACAAACATTTTCTTCTTTCCTGTCACGTCAGCTGTTCAGCCTACAGTCATATATGTCTGTGTTGAAATAATTATAGGACCGTGACAGTTCTCACTGCTGCAAGACAAATATCCTAGTTACAGACATTATCCGTGGACATTATGATAAATAGCAATAATTCACACGTTCCATCGTATTTATTTCACTGCAATGCATATGCAATACAAATCAGAACGCTTTTAGAATTAAGGCTATTTACACAATAAAAGTAGACGCAGAGCGTTTATTGCGCGTTCTCTCTATGATGATACTCTATAGACTGATAGCCTAAATTGCTCATGTTCATCATGTCCCACCACTTTTCAGATATTCACACAATTAAAATGTTAATTACTAGAGTCGAATAGGCTACACATAAAATAACAGAAATTCTGAGCATAAAATAATATAGCCTAAACTTGCTTGATCCATAGCCAAACCTTTCATATAAAAATGGCTTCAAAATCTAGCCTAGCCTCTAGCCTCGCAACAGGGTAGAGAGCCGGTGAGGGAACTTGCTGTGTGGGTGTGTGGGTGGGGAAAAGGGCAAGTGGGGGCGGTTGGAGAGAGCGAGAGAGAGTAGGGGGTGGACGAGGCGGTCATATCTGCCGAATGTTTCAAATGACTAACTCAGCTGACAAAACTCTGAGGACGTATACTGTATGCAATCAGATGACTTTGAACATGGACTGGAACAAATAAATAGAAATCCTCGAAATACGGTAAGTGAGACGCACTAAACTTTCATATGTGGGCCTACAACAGTAGACTGTCACTATAGCGCTAATCAATACTAGGCCAGGCTATTATTACAGTAAACCGTAGGCTATGCTGAGTGCAAAGTGTCTCAACTCATGTCTATGGGTCTAGGTGGTTAGCCTATGAATCTGTTATCTTACTGTAACGATGTTTATCATCTCTTGTAAATGGTAGACCATATATCCTATGTTCTGCCAATTTGAAAGAGATTCTCTTTCTAGTAATTGTCTGAGTTAAAGGCTAAACCTAGCCTACTGTAGCAAACTTTTTTTTTAATAAAAAAAATACTTTAATTTTTAGGCTATTGCTTGTTTTCAAATTAATATATCAGAATTATGTATTAACTCCCATGCGAGAAATACTAGTCACGCGTCACATCCAAGACTGAGCAATAACATGTAGAGATTTATATTTCTATAGAAACACACATTTATGTTTTCATGGTTAGTCACAAATGTTTGACCTCCGATGTGGAGAGGGTGGCTTTATAATCTCATCATTTGACAGTTCTTTTAGATCAGTATTTTCCACAGGTGATGAGAAAAAAGTAATAAAAATAGAAAAACTGCACCAAAAAATCTATTTTCTAAACCCAGTCTATATGCATTAAACGACAGTATAGGTGTAGGCTTAATAATTATGTTCAGATAGTGGTCAAAAGGTGGATTTTATGAATTTATTAAATTAAACAAAGGGGGAAAATGAACAAGTAAAATAGCAAGGCAACTTTCCAACAAAGGTAAATAGGCCTATTATTAGACACACTCACACACTCATTCCCCTGGTTACAACCTGACCCTCACGGATAAAAATAAGTTAACATTGAAAACATTATTGTAACATAGGCTATCTCCATTTGTATATAACCAGAAAAGCATCAAACTTGATGCATGATAGATTGTTGAATAACACGTCTTCAGCATGGACCCTCAGACAGGCAGGAAGACAGATAGATGTGTATGCCATGTCTCTGTATAACACTAGGCAGTATCCACGTTCAAACAAATTCAATCCAAAACATAATAGAAAGCTATTACATGAAAAATACACAGTTGAAAAATGCTCAACTGTTATTGGAGGACAGGCGAAGAGGGGCGGGGCTTGGTATCAGTCAATTGACTTTATGGAAAATAAAATAAAACCATTTGAGTGAGGTTTTCATGTGTAACACAGAAAGACAGAGTAATGGAGTTTGAGCACTCATTTGTATGTGACCACTCATATTTCATTTCAGCCTTCATGTTTAATACAACGCTCGTGTTTCAGTTTTCTGTCTCCAGTGATTATCATCTAAATACCGCCTGGTGTCGTATCATGAAATATTTAGGAACAGATTGTGGGTCTCCTTTCCAGAATGTCCCTGGTCTTTGGTCAATTATATTGATGGACAGGTTGCTCTGTGAACATAGAGACGCCATTAAGATCGGATACGAGCCACGTCACATTAATAGCAGAACGACGGGGAGCGTTTGAAGTGCTCTAGAGTCACTTCTCATCTCCCTTGTAGCTTCCATACATTTCTGTGCAGCGGCTCAGCTGACGCCATGCCCTGCTGAAAGTCAACAGAAAACAAACTGCCTCAACTGTTTGCCATCTGTATGCAGCTGACTTACACACACACTTATCTCTCCTTGTTCCACAGAATGCCTCATGCCACTTTTACTATTGCTTCTCTTCCCCCCAATGTCTTGTTCCCCGGTCTTGCATGTCTTGATTCTCATCTCGTGTTCCCTTCACGTTCTCAGTAGTGTGGAGGTCCCGGTCATTCTCTCTATGTAGTACCCATTCTTCATCGCGTTTCCATTAGTTTCCCCCGCCCCCACCCATACATTATCACTGTGTCTCGCACTCCACTCATTTCCACGCAGCTCTCCTCCTTCCCTATCACCTCCTCTCCTCTGTCCTCTCCTTCCCTCTCCTCCTGCTGTGGGTCATGTCTCTAACTGTGAGGGACCCTCCCCAGCGTCGACGCTCCCTGGGTCCCGTCTCACCCAAGCGCCTCTACAGGAACCTGACCGTCCGCCTGAGGTGCGGAGACGCCGCTCTTGCCGGAGAAACGACCACGTCCAAGCACCCCTGCAAGGCAATGCGGCTACCAGTGAGACATTGTGATGCCGTGTTTAGCTTGCTCCGCTGTGTGTCTGTGTGGGTGATGTGGCCAGGGTTGGTCTGTGTCGAATGTATTATCCTGAGGTAGACTGCTGCATGCTGGCTCTTGACTCGTAATCAATATGTGCTACAGTGCTGTAGGTATGTAAAATAGACAGGGTTTCTTCTTCTCCCTTAGCACAGCAAAAATATGTGCCGTGCTTGTTGCTTTATATGCACACTCTTCTGTCAGCTTGTCCTCTACTCTCTCTCTCTCTCCCTCTCTCTCTCTTTCCGTCTCTCGTTCACTGTTTTCTCGTTGTTAGTTCAAGACCCTGTGGGAGGCCGTGGAGAACGAGGACACGTTGGCTGTGCAGAGCCTGTTGCTCAGGGAGCGCTCCAGCTGTGGGAGAGGAGGAGAGGGGGGGGGGGGCAACAGCACCTGGGACAGAAGAGAGAGGAGGAAGGCTGATTTTCACAGGAACAGAGAGAGAGAGCTGAACATGGTCAGTGATCAAGGCCTGGTGCCCTTGGATGTGGCTGCACTTACCCACAATGCTCCTCTGCTCCACGTGCTGACAAAGGCCGGGGCCAGACACAACCCTGTTTGTGAGTGTTCTCAAGTGTTTATTATATGATATTATATTATATTATTAGTATATTATATTATATGACATTATATGATATTATACGTTAAGTAAGTAAGTAGAACTTTAGTTGTGCAGCAGTAGAATTAAAAATATATAGTTATACTGTACATAAATACAAGTAGGCTATCACATTGATAAAAAATACACACACAAGACAACATGCCACTGATATACAAGAAATGTTTACCAGGTGTAGCGGTTGAATAGGCGCATAACCTTTTACTATGGGAGATAAGCAGTGAGATGACTGAGGGCATGAAAGATGAGTGGCTGAGTGGCTTTTATATATGATATTATGTAATATAATATTATATTGCATTGCATTGTATTGTTTTGCATTGTATTGTATTTTATTGCATTGCATTGCATTGCATTGTATTGTATTGTAATGCATTGTATTATATTATATTGTATTGCATTGCATTGTATTGCATTGCATTGCATTGCATTGTATTATATTATATTGTAATGCATTGCATTGTATTGCATTGCATTGCATTGCATTGTATTGTATTGCATTGTATTGTGTTATATTATATTGTAATGCATTGCATTGCATTGTATTGCATTGCATTGTATTGTATTGTAATGCATTGCATTGCATTGTATTGCATTGTATTGCATTGTATTGTATTGTATTGTATTGTATTGCATTGCATTGCATTGTATTGCATTGTATTGTATTGTATTGCATTGCATTGTATTGTATTACATTGTATTGTATTGTATTATATTATATTGTAATGCATTGCATTGTATTGCATTGTATTGCATTGCATTGTATTGTATTGCATTGCATTGCATTGTATTGCATTGCATTGTATTGCATTGCATTGCATTGTATTGCATTGTATTGCATTGCATTGTATTGTATTGCATTGCATTGTATTGTATTACATTGTATTGTATTGCAATGTATGCTATCCTTTCTGATCCCCTTAGTGTGCCGACCAGAGGAGTGGGCTGTCAAGCTGGATGCTCTGGTGGCGCTGGCCACCACACAGGTAGAGGAGAAGACAGAGGAGCTGGCCAGTAAAGCTTGGATGGGGACGCAAGCCCAGGCTGACTCCCAGAGGCAAATCTGCCTTTGGAGTCTGAGGCTGCAGCTGTACTGCAGGATGAGGGAGAACCTCCAAGCCACGGGTCAGTGGTCACAGTGTGCATGTGTGTGTGTGTGTGTGTGTGTGTGTGTTGTGCGTGTGTGAGCACCATGCTGAGGCTGAAGGGGAAAAAGGGCAGGAATGTCATGTTTGTTTTGTGAGAAGCCCTGACAAATACATCATCTGATATTATTCAGGTTTGTCAACAGATGTTATCATACAGTGCCAATAGGGATCTTAGTAGAATTAGAACAAAAAATACATTATATTTGTTTTACTTCTTGGTGGCACAAATCTTGGAGCGTTTAGCTGAGGCAATGACCTCCCCGACCACAAAAACACCCTGACATGAGCAACATACCATAATAAACAATAATTATCTCTTGCCAAATGACTTCAGCAGACCATATCCAGTGTGTGGATGGTCTCATTGCCTCTGGGCCCTTTTAAATCCCATGTACATTGGCGGGTGTATAGGCCCAGGGAGTAATTTCTGTTGGATACATTTACAGTAAAGGCAGGGTTAGTCATTCTCCAGAACATTTGCTAACTTCCAGCTCAAATCAAAAACAATATTACTCCGCAGTGCCGCCTCGCACATTGAAACGCATTGAAGCACTACTACGGCTTTGTTGCTATGAGCGGTGTTCGCCACTTTGTTTATCGTACTATTTACGGAGCCAGGGCTGTGGAGAAGTGCCTGGTTATTTCTTCAACACGCACAGAATGGCAAGCCAGCGAAATGCTAGGAGATATTTGGTGTATTTGGCAAAAAGTGTATTAACTTGCAATAGCTGACTGTACCTTTAATTACGTATTAATTAAAGATTCAAGGACATCATTTGAAGATCATTTGATCATTTGACGATCATTTGAATATGCATGATGGCATGGCGGCTTTTTCAATCTCTAAATGTGTATTTCAAGCTCACCAGGAGCCAGTGAGTCTCCAGTATGACCTCTTATCTGATTGCTGTCTAACCCCCACAGATCTGCCTAGGCCTCCAAGTAATGTGTCCATACTGGTGACCAGTGCTTCCTCTCTGCTGGTGACAGTCAGAGAGCCAGAGAGCAACTCAGTGGGGCTGGTCACTCGCTACAGAGGTGGGTGGTCGACGGACTAAATAGGCTGAGTGGACGGATGGACGATTGGACTGACAGATAAATATAAAGACAGACAGAATATTCTTGACACCTGAGAATGTACAACGTTCAATTATATTTTCCACTAAGCCCTGGTAGTTTACTAAACTCTATACATCTAAACATCTGCCTCTCTTGGGAGGGTTTTAATTGTCTGGTGTAAACAGACCATATTCACTTTGGAAACAGGTCTGGCCACGCTTCATTGGGAAGTGTTCACAGTCGAGTAGTATCCTCCTACTTGGCGTAGACCTCTGGTTAATTTTGAAACTATTGAACAGTGCTGAACCAATCGGTGATGCTGAAACTGTTTTGATGGTCTCATCTGGCTCTACCACCATTTTGAAACACGCTTGACTTCAACGTCATCTCACTAACCCATGCATTGGGCTGCCAGCAGGGTGGTTGTGCGAACACTAATGCAAACAGGGTTTCCAGACTGTAATCTCGCTAGACATAAATTGATCTGCGAGCATAATTGGGCGGAGCCAGACTAGGGTTTTAAGCGATCCAGACAATAAACTGTCAGTGGAATTGTTCTGTTTTCACAGTGGATTGGAGCTCCTCAGCCAGCTTCACAAGCATCCTTGGCACGGCCCAAGTTCTAGAAACCAAAAGCCCTACATGTAGCATTACAGGACTCAAAAAGGTAACACCAAAACCATAACATAACCCATAAACACAACCCAAACCATAATAAAGTATGCCCAAGCATTCGTATCTTTAACACACATCCACAGATCATGCTCACGCTTGTTCCATAATCTCCTGTAGTGAGCCGTACGTACTGTACATTCCATGGGCAAACACTGAACCCCAAATTCCACCGGGCGCGTCTCTGTTGCGTTCCGACAGGAGAGCTTTTCAATGCAAGTGAACCACCAAAGCGTCCCAGAAGCGTCTCAGGAGCGTGCCAGAAGCGTCCTAGAAACGGCTCTCCGCTCGGCTCCGCAAAAAATAGGCGGCAGTTCTATTTTTTTTGACGGAGACGCTTCTGGAAAGCTTCTGAAACTGCCAATCAGTTCGCTTCTGACACGCTGCCGGTGACGCAGATGCAGTGCAGATGACGGAGCAAGATCGCGCAGCGGAACAGAGACGCGCCCGGTGGAAAATCAGGCATTAGCCTACTGAACTGATTCACTTAACGAGATGAATAAATAATGAGTGCTGTGTGTGATGTGTGATGTTTCTGCCCTGCAGTGGGCTGTTCACGAGGTTACTGTAAGGTAATGATCTGATGCTCGCCTAAATGCAGGGAGTGGCCTACTTTGTGAAAGCAAGTGCCTACAATGTAAAGGGTTGGGGCCCACCGCAGTGTTCTACTCCAATGAGTGCTGCCCCCTCCTGTAAGTACACTGAACTGCAGCCTTTGATGACTGAATCGGCATTCTGTATGTTTGACCTGCATGTGCCCCCGGAAAAATGCAATTACCTGTCTGACACGTTGCTTGCTGTGAAAGATGACAGATCTGCTATACTGTCTGGCTTAGTGAGTATTTATTTGGCTCTGTAATCTTGATAGTTTGTCATCCCTGCCTTCCTTTACTGCTTTTATTATCTGTTGTACTGCCCATTAAACTAAAATGCTGTGATTTAATTTAATAACTCACAGAAGAATATAAACATACTCTATTGGAATTCTCTGAGTTTTCAGCAATTGTTATTAAAGTAGACGTTTCATTTAATTAAAAGAGAGACAGTCTTTCATGAGTCAAGAGCCTTTGCAGCCCCATAACATGGTTTGCTAGGCGAATCAAAAGTACAACCAGAAGGACTGTCTTAGAAAAAAAGTGATTTTCTCTGATTTGCTTTAAAGGCAAATTGACATATATTGTTTTTCTTTTATTGGCCTCTCCTTCAGGCTGGAGAGAATGTGTTGGTGTGAAGTCACAGTTGAGGAACCAGGACGGCCTGAAGAAGCTGCTGGACCAAACCAAGGAACCACATTACGGGGGATATTGCTTAGGTAATCAAAGATCAAAGATGCAATCTATCAGTCTTTTGTATTGAAGGCACACTCCTCTGCATTGAAGGTATAGTACATCTTTCTGGAGAAAGCTTGATGATATTTGAACTAGATCAAAACAAAACACCTCTCCCTTCAGAAGCACGCACATAGAACGGTAAGCTAGTGGGCCCGCGAGGAGATATTCTGTGACCTTGACAAAACGTTGTGCCCCAGCCCTTACAGAAGACTGCATTCATTGAATCACGTTTGTTTTTGTTGCGTGAAGGTTATGTGATCGTAAAGGTAGGTATAGATGATTTTGAGTGGTACAGGAGGAGTAGAGGAGTGCCACTCACAACTCAAGTGAGGGTTAGGGTGCTCTTGGAGCTTCTAAGCAAACCCAAACATGTTTTTACCACAAAGGACACAAAGGAGTGTACCTTGAATTGAGCTCATTGGGGTCCTCGCATATGTTATGCAAGGACCATATATACATATACAGTACATATAGTGCATAATATTATACATATAGTATAACAGGCTCATTGCACAGTGGAATCTTTTTGTTTGTTTCATCAGGAGGCCTTCACTTCTGCTGATGTTGTATGCAGAATGTACACAAATGGAACAGAATGATGTTTCACCTGTCCACCTAGACAATTGTATTGTACAGTAGAGGCAGACCACGAGGAGCCCATGTTGTGATCTAATCTCACCTTCCTCTTCACACAGAGAGCTGCAAGTCTCAGTGCCCAAGCAAGCGTGTGTCCATGTCTCGAGGCATCAAGCAGCTGTTTCATTCAGCCACCAAGTTTGTTCGTCTCTTGCAGAGGTAGCGCGCCGTCACTCCTCCCTATCTAACTTGTGGCCCTGCAGTGTCACGTCATACAGTATATACCGTATGTAACAATGTTAAATTCATCTGGGTTTCTACAGCTAAAAAACTGTTTTCATAATTGAAATTGTTTCCATAGTTTTCAAAGTTTCCATAATTGGAAAATTAACAGCAAGAAGCACATGAAATATGCAGTAGCATGCTAGCCCGAGTCAGTGCAGCATCAGAGAAAATCTGGCAAGGACGCCTGATGCGTTTTGCCAAGTACAGTCGCGCATGCAAAGAAATACACTTTGCTGTGCATTGCAGACTAACAGCAACGACTGAAATGTATTTTAAGATAATTTACCGCCTGTGAACAGAAAAATAATAATCTTGTTTATATGTTGATAATATCACTATTGAAAGTAACAGCTGCAAATGTATCACACTTAATTACTTAAGCTATAATTAAATGATGTTTGACCTCTACCTACCTTACCAATGACACACTCAATTTCTGTGTGTGTTTTTCAAATTCAGAATTCATTAGGACATTCAGTCTCTCCTTTATCCGCATTTTCTTTCTTTTATCTTTAATTCGATGCTTATTTTCCCAAGGGGTGTGTACCTGACAACCGTGTTCTATCACAAGGAAAACATTCTATTAACTGCAGAAGACCAGCTTCCATTGGTGGAGATACAATGCTGTTCCACGTCTTTCACCCAGGACTTTATTTGGTTTGCCAAGGTGAGCTGTCAGTCAGGTACTGCCAAGTGTACAGATTTCATTCTTACTTTATGTTGGTATACCGTATACTTCTCGGGACGTGGGTGGTGGTGTGTAAAGGCTAGTGTAATTTCAGTCATTTCAGTATTGCTTAGGCATGCTATGGTTATAGTAGATCTATGTGTAAACATTTCCTGAGCAGTCTCCATGAAATTCCCATTGCGTGAAACTGCTTTCAGAAAAACGATTGTTTCACTACAAACCTGAGAGATACATTTGGCCGATACATACACATGACATACATCACAACTTCTCGCTAACAAGTACACACACCACCCCCTTATATTTCTGCTTGTCATTCCATTAATTCTCCTGCATCCATGTTTTGTCCAGTATGTTAAGTTGTGTTATGCTATGTCCAACTGTGTTTGCGCCTTGAGGTGTTCATTAATCTCCATGTTTCTTATAGCTGTCCTACGCATGGCAGCAGGTGCCCTGGCTCCAGCAGGCTCTGTCCTCTGCCCATTCCTCATCATCATCCCTCCTTCAGAACAGACAGAGCATTCTCAGAGCCATTTCACAACTGCAGGTGGGTCTCAAGCAGCTCAAGCTTGAACGTAGAAGCCCGATAATAGCCTGTTTTTTTTTTTTATTCTTATCGTCGCCTCCGGCTGCCACCTCTAACGCTGGGTTAATCTTATGATGGCATTCTTTCAGTCCCATTTCTTTGGTTGTAATTCCGCTGTACCTTTTCCCTTTCCCTTTTCAGTCATCCTTGGGGACAGAAGACCTTGGCCAGGTGCACTACGAACCACTGAAGGACCGGCAAGGAAATGTCCTACTTGTGACTGTCAAAGCGTATCCCCACCTTCCCCAGTGAGGCTTCAGCATAGCATTACCTTCCTGCTAATGGAGTCACATGTTTTGCTGAAACTAAAGCAGATTTGTTAAGAGAACACTACTAAATGTAGTTACCATTAAGCACATTATCTAAGGAAACCGATCACATCAAACATGCTTTAACTGATTTTGTATCAGCGTAAACATAGCACAGAATATAGAGTAAGCAGGAACATGCTGTAGGGATTTTAACGGGCTGGACCTGATTTAGCCATCTTTATCTGCTATAGCTGATACAGCATCTCTGACCAAACTCTAAACAAAGAATTCAGTTTGGAGTTCAGTGGATCTCCTCTTTTGGGGTTTTAGTCTATACTGTAGTTGGAACAAATGATCAACACGTCTGCAGATAGTGGTCTAGCGTTCCATCTTCTCTCTTTTCTGCCGCTCTCTAAGCCCTCCAGACCCACCGCTCCACTGGGCTCCCATCTCCCACCTTGAAAAGAACCGTAGCCGAACCGCCCTGCTGCCTGAGCCAACCGCCATGGACACCCTCATTGATCAGCTCAAGGTGTGTGTGTGTGTGTGTGTGTGTGCGCGCGCGCGCAATAGCACACTAACACAGCGCTGTATAGACCATCAATGTCAAAGTAATTTCACTTAGGAACAGGACTAAGGAACGTATTAAGGAACAGGAACGGATATAAGATATAAACCAATGAAAGTGGTTGAACGTGCACGTGCATCCGTCTTGTCTCGTTTCCCAAAGGAGAAGCTGTCCTTCCACAGACACAGTGTCCAGTGGGCACAGCCTGGCCTTTACGTGGGCATCCTGAAGCTGTGCAGCTCCGTGGACCAGATCAGGGTCCTGGTGCCCCAGAGGCTACCCAATCTCCTCTGCCACGCACGGGTCCGCCACAATGCTCACGTCACCAGGTGACACAACACCCTGACCTTTAACCCCTATTAGACTTTTCACCTAAACACCCACCTAGAAATAACAAATAACACTGATATCTATTAAGGTCATTACATAACATTAAGGTCATTACGGAATATAACATTACAATTGACAAACCGTGGGGAAGGCAGTTACATAATAAAGCACACACACGTTATACTAAGTCAATACTAAATCAGAGTTCCGAATAACAAAGGAATATTGATGTTGGGATTATTGACGACAATGGAACGTCAATGAGTCTCCTTCATGAAGCAGCAGCTACTCCGTTCTCACCGACAGCTGAGCTAGCCCTGACGGTGCTGGTGGTGTCTGCCTTGCTGTGTGACAGGGACGAGTGGGCCTGGTTGCAGAGCCACGTCTTCACCGCAGCCAATGGGAGCCTTCAGAGTCCGCTGAGTGGCGCAAACGAGAAGACGACGGAGAGCAGCGGGCTGCCGGAGTTTGTCAGGTCTCTGAGAGCGGCAGTCGCCCTCCTCCTGACAAAGCTCAACATCCCCCTCTACAGGGTAAAAATGGTTACTACAGGTGGCTTCGTAATTCATACACAACCTGAGTTGAACGTGTAATTGTTTGTATTCACACTATTAGAATAATACAGTATGTAATATAAAAATGTAGACGGTGTTAATGAATACATATAAAAATAAAATATACCATACATGGCATTAAAAACTCGGGTATACTACCAAATGCGTAGCATCGTCAACACAGATGAGCGCTCAGGCTGTTCAAAGTATTCTTAATGCGCACGTCTATTTCTGTGTAAGAAAACGTGCTTTGGAATTAGCGATATGTATAACTACGATTTACATGTGCACACGTTATTTCCCGTGAAAGATATTGGTGTAACTAAGAGGAAAGATGCAGTACATGTGTTATATGCTTAGAACACATTTGTGAGCATGGTAGGACATCCACTGCCATCTGTAGTGGGCTTCAGCCTGTTGCACATGTGCAGTTAACTATAGTTGACTATATTTACGGTAGCCTGGCTCCGCCCGACTATTGCTCTCAGCTCAATTTCTTTTCGCTGAGATTTCAGTCTGGAAACCCCTGTTCACATTAGCGTCCGCACAGCCACCCTGCTGGCAGACCGATCAGCGTGGGTCTGTGAGATGACGTTGAAGTTAAGCGTGTTTCTAAATGGTGGTAGAGCTAGATGAGGCGATCAAAACAGTTGCAACACCAACTGGTTAAGCTCTGTCCAATAGTGTCAAAATTAACCAGGAGTAGGAGGAAATGACTGAGAACACTTCCCAATGGAGAGTGGCCTGGTTAAACAATATATCCGTAGACCAACGTGGATAGTATACATGTATACATTTCTCCATTTGACTCTCACTCTCTCTCTCTCTCTCTCTGTCTCTCTCTCTCTCTCTCTCTCTGATGAAAGGCATATCAGTATGGTGTGTACACACGGGAGCTGCTGCAGTTTGGAGACAGGTTGTCCATGATCCTGTTGCTGCCTCCCAGCGAAGACTTCAGTTCCAGCTACTGGCCTCTAGTGGGCACCAAAGAGCCTGGCCTCACCATGCCTCTGCAGATCTTTGAGCTGGGTGAGCGGTCAGATGCAAGTAGATGCAGAAATGAACCTCAACAGAAACTTGCATCCAGGGCAGGCATCTGTTATTCCCAGGAACAGTCTATAGAGTGTTAGTTAGTGGCAGACAATTAGAAAGTTGCTGTGTTCAAATTCTGTGTCGCGTCTCAAGGTGTCCCTGAGCAAGACACCCAACCCTAACTGCTCCTGATGGCTGGATGGTGCGTTGCAATGGCTGACACCGCCATCAGTGTGTGATTGGGCGAATCCAAAGTGTGAGGGAAGAAAGTACAGTGCTTTCAACAGCTAGCTGGAAACAAAAGTGATATAGAAACGCAGTCCATTTACCATTTGTGCTGCCAGTTGCTTTTAAATGAAGCAGTTACGTGTTATCAACAGCACATGCATGTAAAGGGAGGTGGAACGTATAATAAAACATCCCAGTGCTGTCCTATTAAACATCAGTACTCAAATGCCTATTGTCCAATCACATTACTCGACTGGATCTAGTGTAGAATGACTGTGACTCTGGCCCTACCAGTGCACTTCTGGACGTACGAGCCAGACCTCCTGTCCCAGTACTGCCAGGTATGGGTGAGGCTGGAGCTGGACACCCACCTGGCCCAGCAGAACCTGAGGGAGGCCTTGGAGCCCAGCGAGGTGCAGGAGGGCCGCCAGCGCCTCAGCCACATCACCCAGCTCTCACAGGTCCGGTCCTACACTCACACATAAGGCCCGTGCCCCTTTCAGTGGTTAGGGTTACGAACTTGTTTAAACATTGTAAGACCCAAGGAGATAAATATACAACGTCACTTAGCTCTCCAATATACACATTTACAAATGTTTCTTTAAGAAAACATACATTTACTATCAATGACAAGACAATATAACCTATTGGCTATGTAAATGTAGTTTTAAAAAAAAAAAAAAATGTGCAAATGTGTTTTTTGTATCGCTAAGTGATGTTTTCTTTGGACTAAAATGGGTCTTCCAGGGTTAAAGACAGGGCAGGGTTAGTCATTCTCGAGAAAGCTGGCTAACTTTGAGCTCAAATCAAAACAATATTTCTCCGCAGTGCCGCCCTACGAAATGTGTAGGGCGGCACAACAAATGTGTGTCTTTCTTTGGTCTAAAACTTTGCTTTCTGCAGTTCACCATTAAGCACTGTGTCTCCAAATGTTTTAGTACAATTTCTTTCTACAAGTAAATAACAACTGGCTCTTTGCGCAACTCGTTTGATAAGCTTTATACTGTAATACGTTTGTTTTTATATATATGAACATAAACACGTTGACTGCATGTAATGTTAATATAAAACAATGTTGTCTTGTTCATACAGCGCCTGGATGCGGTGTGGCGAGATGCCCGGTGGATCATGGACTGTCTACAGTGCGTCCGATCGCGGCAGTGGGTGGGAGCTGTGCCTCTCGGCCCTGTGATGGGAGGCCACCCAGCTCCGCCCCCTGACACCCAGGTGGAGGAGGGGGAGGAGAGTCGGACTGCAAGATTGAGCTGGCCTCATCAGATACACAGGACTGTCTCAGGTACGATGATGGTGATGATGATGATGGTGGTGGAGAGCCACAGTTGTCTTCTTAGCTAGGTAGATCTTCGTGATATTGTATATTACTAGTATACTTGAGACTTGAGGCAGAAAGTGCTGCCAAAGGCGCTTCAACTAAGTATTGAGCAAAGGCTGTGAATACTAATGTACATGGGATTTTGTTTTTAGAATTTTAATACTTTTGCAAACATTTCAAACAAACTTTATACCATGGCATCCCACTTTTTTCTCTTTGTTATTATGGTGTATTGTGTGTAGAATTTTGAGGAAAAAAAAGATTTAAATATATTTTTCCATTTTGGAATGAGGATGTTAACATAACAAAATGTGGAAAAAGTGAAGCACTGTGAATACCTTCCGGATGCCCTGTGTGTGTGTGTGTGTGTGTGTGTGTGTGTGTGTATATATATAAACAGGATGCATATATTGTTTACTGTATATGTATGTACCCCGCGACCCAACTTCAGATAAGCAGATGAAGATGGATGGATGTATGTGTATGTATATTACTATATAGTATATGTTTTGTTGACAATCATCACATCATGACACCATTTATTTATTTATTTATTTATTGTTATTTTAACAAATCAACTCTCTGATAATAAGGACAGATTTTATTGCAAAGTATTTAGCTTTTTACTGAAACATGAAACATTGCGGGGTGAGCACTTAGATATAATCTCAGTCCTTGTTGTCTAAAATGAATATATATTTATAAAAGCTTGTCCAAGGAGAAACACATATAGCCATGCTATGTAGAATGTTACTGAAGGACATACATCACTGATACTATGAATTGTAGACTACTGGCAAAGAGGGGTGTCTACAGCGGATGGACAAAAGGATGGATAGGTTACCAGCTGATGAGATCAGGAAATCACCAGATGTTGGTGTAAGATACTGTTGAGATACTGGTACACGTCATTTCTCTCACAACCTCTTTGTGAAGTGGAAGTGGAAAATGTAACTAATTAACACTTTCTTTTTGTAACAGTTGTATGTCTATACTTTATATCTCTTTCTAACTGTCATATGTCTTTACTTTTTACTCTTTTATCTCTCCTTTTCTTTTAGAGAGTCAAGCAAGTATCCCTGAAAATATAGTGAGTGCTGAGGTTTCCGTGCCAGCAGAGGACCTGGGAGAGAGAGAAACCTCTGCCTCTCTAGTGCTAATAGAGGGCGTGGCTAAAGGTGGTTACCCATTGGACATCAGCACCCAACCAGCTTTAGACCTGGCCAGCATCACCCAAACAGAATTAGGACGTGAGAGCACTATAAGCCCATCTGGAATAGAACCAGCCAAGGCCGTCCAACAGGACGTGGGATGCCATGGTGTGGTTGCAGCGACGCCCTACATAGATGACCGTAGCTTCTCTTCCAGCATTAGTGAGGTGATCCAGCCAGTGGAGCCGAGGGCGTTGGCGGACATCTTGCCTAAGCTCAGCCTGATAACGGAAAAGGAAGACACTTGTGTCAATGAGCCAATGGCACAATCCATGATGGATATGTTTGAGAATTTTGGACTAGATATTGGGGAAAACTGTAATTTCTTTGATATGGTGAACTCAGAGCTGATAAATGGAGCAGAGAGTCTCTCGCACTCAGAAATCGATATGACGTCAGAGCTTGGTTTGGCAGAGAGATGTTATGAGGACAGAGTTTTACTGGACCAAGACTCAACTGCCAACGCCACTGGTACTGCCACAACGGCCGTGACCTCTGACCTGGCAAAGGCAGAAAATCCTAACAATGGGACGTTTTCCACAGTGAGAAACCAGGTGGAGTGGGTCAGCTCCTCTCACACACCATCCTGACACAAACGGAGATCTATCTGCATACTCTTTGTGTGTGTGTGTGGGGGGGGGTTACTGGAATAACATCAGAGCTGCAGTATTTATCTTTGTTTCGGTCATAGTGTCACAGAGTGTGCACTTTAACACTGCTTTGAGAACATTAAACTCAAGACAGAAGACAGATTATGATAAGGGATCAGTCAACGACATCAGTATTTCTCTACTAAAGGGGTTAGATAGAAAAAGGTTTAGGTCTTCAATAATGACAAAATCTGTAATAATAGCTTTTTGTATGCATGTAATGTGCTAGATTTAACATTTAACATGTTATTTTGTCTCATGTTCCAGTTGGCATAGCTAGCATGAACATACATGTTTGCAATGTTCATACTAGATATGAACATACAATGTTGTTACTAATACAATGAGACTGAAAATTAAATTGTAGTTTCTCAACACTTCACCCAGGCTTAATATGATTTAATGTTTCAGTATGTCCCGTTCTTTAACATACCTGATGTGTCTTGTACCCAGTTCATCTCCTGTAACAATAGATGTGTTTGCTTTTGAGCTTGTTAAAAATTAAAAATTTTGTTTTTTTGTTTTCTTTAAATAATATAATTAATAATAATAATAATAATTGTAATGGCAGGAAAATCTGTACATTATTTACCTACATTTTTGGATGCAGGTATCTTTAATAAATAATATAATTAATAATATAGGGTGATAACGAAAATGCGCTCGAATTATAAATGGGCATGGTGTGCCAAATACTGTATACCATGTACGTTTTGGCCATTGCCTTTGGCGAAGCGCGAGCGCCCTCTGCAGTCTAGATCAGCTGCTGCAGAGTCGCAATGTTCGCCAGAAAACGAGTTAATGTTACTAACGCGTGACGTCGTACATAAATGTAGACGAATAAATGACCAGTGCGACAAATATTTTCTACAAATAATATAGCCTAAATTCATGCTTTATAGTATGTTATAAAAATCACTTTATTTGACAATCACAATCGTGGAGGATGGCGTCATTGGAATGTGCTGGATCAACGAAAGGTATGTTGTCTCTAATACGGCCCGGTCATGCAGCATATGGCTGTGTACATTCTCGTGCCATAGGCTCCTGCACATAATAGCCTAAGCCTACTATAGTTTATCATGTGAATCACAGGCTTATAGAGATAGTGATGCAAATCACATCCCTCAATCTGCTGAATTCAACATTAACCCATGTCCTGCAGTATCTGTACTCCTCATTACACACAAGATAGGTGTTACTCTAATATAATACATATGATAGTATTTATAATACTGTTGTTTTCCATATTGCGTCATAGCATGTGATTCAGCCTCAGCAGTGTGTGACCACCTGAGGGTTGTTCTGTTGGGGAAGACCGGCACAGGGAGAAGTTCCTCTGGGAACACCATCCTGGGACACCAGGCGTTCCACGTCGACGTCTCACCGCGCTCTGTTACAGCTCAGTGCGACAGACAGACAGGCACGGTGTGTGGGCGGAGTATCTCCTTGATTGACACGCCAGGGTTCTTCCACACGCGGCTCTCCCCTCGAGAGGTGACTTCAGAGGTGGGTCAATGCGTGGCCTTGTCCGCCCCGGGGCCCCACGCTTTCTTAGTGACCCTCCCAGTCACCAGCAGGTTCACCCAGGAGGCTACAGATGCCTTGGAGTGGACGAGGGCCACGTTTGGACCAGGAGCAAGCCAATACACCCTGGTTCTTTTCACCTGGGGAGACCAGATCAAAGACAAACACGTCGAGGACTTCCTGCGAGAGAGCGACGAGCTGTCTGCGTTTGTCCGCAGTTGCCGGGGGCGTTGCCACGTGCTAGACAACAGCGGGGGTCTCGGCAGAGAGGACTCTGCCGATAGAGGGTCGCGGCAGGTCACCCAACTGCTGGAGAAGCTAGACGAAATGGTGGCGGAGAACGGCGGCGGTTGTTATAGTGACGACCTGTTCCAACAAGCAGAGAGGGCCATCGGGGAGTTACGGGAGAGGATTCTGGGAGGAAGGGAGCAAGAGGACCAGGCATCCGGGTTAGAGAGGAGGACCGAGAAGACAGCCGAGGAAGGGGGGACGAGGGAGGAGCAAGAGGCAAACAGGAAGCGGGCTGAGAAGCTCTTCTGGTGCGAGCTGGTGACTGCGCTCGGGAAGGGGGCGGCGGAAGGTGCGGGGATCATGGGGAAGGACGAGGGGAAAGGGAAGGCCTTGAAAAAGGCCAAGGTGATGAAGAAGGCAGCGGCACTAGCCGCCACGCCGCTGTCAATCAGCTCGGCTGTCAAAGTGGTAGGCGGGGCTGTGAGAGAAGGGAGCAAAGTCCTATATAAACACCGCGAAGGTCTACTGCACTGACTGAGGCCAGTGAGGAGCCACCCAATGACTTCATCACTATAATACTGACGTTACCCATTAAGCACTGAGCCAGTGATAACACCACCGTAGGTGTGCTAAGAACTAGGGATGGCACCGATACATACTGAGATCGGAAACTGGTCCGATACTGGCTTGATTGTATCGGTGACAATTGGACAGTTGTAACCGATCCATGGAGCTAATCCAATGAGATTAATTTACACGCACAGGTCTAATGTCAAGCATCAGCCATATCTAACCTACCCAGGCCACGCTATCAGCAGCAGGTTTCTATGATTAGCTGTCATTTACTTTGCAACTTTTTACACTGGAATGGGATCGGTATCAGTCGATACCCAAAATGCCGGATCAGTATCGGTATCGGGACTGAAAAAACTAGATTGTGCCATCCCTACTAAGAACTAATAGCCTATCGTTACGCCATAGTAAGTATATTAAAAGTATAGCAGTAGATATGTAGCGTACAGTACAGGTTACATGCAAAATACCATTTCATCCTATCTCTGGAGAGAAACCACTTTCAGCAAAAGCCGCACCACCACTGTGTTTTAAATGTAGGCCTATATCTGACAGTAATGCACCTCAAGTTGTTTACCTTAGACCTCAACTCAACACATGGACTCTGTGGTAGCATTGTTCTTTCCTCATTAGCAGTCAGTTGTACTGTGCGTGTCATACCTGTGCCCTGCTAGCAGCGCCTCATTTGTTTCTTCTTTGAGTACTGACAAACAAAATCTGAGCCTGTTGCTGAAGTGTGCTTAGGCTAATCTTGGGAATGACGAACATCCTGGTGTGTTGTAATGACTCTGGAGGACCACCAACAAATAACACATGCAGACATTGTATTTATACCACACTCAGTTATAATATATACCACATTAGTTTGTTTCAAACAAAACTATATTTTGTCAAGATCACAAAAGAAAAAAATACATTTCGTTTATGTATATCAGACATATTCCATTTTGTCATTGTTTACTATAAAACCCCAACAGGATTGCACAAGCCATTCTGATTTTCAGCTTTTTGTACATTACTAAATGCCCTGCATTGCATGCCACACAATTCCAATACAGCAGCAAATAAAAACAGTTTCATTTAAATACAAACACTGGCTACAGAAATGGGCCTTTTAAAACCACAGGCCTATTAGAAATTCAATTGTTTAAACATAGTGAAATGGTATGGTACCTTTAATACCGGTATGTTAAGATAAAATGTATATATATTAGATATGGTGATCAAGCATGACACTCTCTACTTCATTCAATGGTTATATCTTTGGCTGTTTGTATGAAATTACTAAATGTTTAGCCCTTTTTTCTCCCTTTAAAAAAAAAAAACATACAAGTAAAATAAAAAGACTACATAATAAAAATATATAGTCGACTATGTTTTTTCACTATCTGCAAACAATTGTTTGCAAATTGCTGATGTATGCACAAATACAGAACAAAACAGGCACATACTGTACAAACGTCTGGGTGTAACTAATGTATATATTCTAACCTTCGTAAATATGAAGTAATGTTTGGTCAGACTTCAAACATTTACATATCAATGAGTAACAATATTATCGGCTGAACAATACAAAAACATAAGTTACATGAACAAAGGTTTAATTATGCACCTGAGCATTATACAATATGTGCCAACCAATTATATTTACAGCATTTGTAAATAAGTCAAACAATTAATCTGACTCAAAGTGAATGGCACTTATTTCTTGGCAACCCTTTCTCAGCATTTATGGACATCAAGAAAATAACAAATTCATACAGTATCGTTCAGCCATTCCACATGCAAATTAGGGACACAATTCAAATGGCACTTTTGTATCATAAAGAAAAAGAACACACTCCATCTTTTTAACCGCTACGGTTATGCACGCACACACGCAAGCTAACACACGCAAGCTAACGAGACACAAAGTTGTGCACTCACACACCTCCATTGCTCAAGCTGAAAGTGAACGGCTCCGTTGCTGCAGTGTAGTAGGCACAAAATGGTGGCTGTTCTCAATGGCACTCACACACTAAACAGATATAGGCAGGCTCATCCTTCCACTACCTCGAAGCACTGTAAACAGTTAGAGGAGAAAGAGAAGGCAAAACAATAAGGACCTGCTTTATGGCATCAAAACCTCACAAGCTTCTCACTGCTCTTACTCGCACTGTCTGTTGTGTTGGCGTTGTATATTAAAAAGAGACATTTCTGGAATTGTGTCCAGAATTACTGAAGCCAGCTAAATAAAAATAATTATATGGTTTTAGTAACCAATAATCTCTTAGCTGCCCACCCACTCCCAGTGAGATAGCCATTAGGGCATGGTCAAACATGCAGTGCACCAATTGAAACAGAATGTTAATCTCTAAAAGGGAGAAAAGGGTCAAAAATGACATTCTAATAATACATCTGCATAATGTCCCCTCTGGGATCAATACAATGTTGGAACAGCAACATGCTCCATTTAATTATATGCAGACCAGAGCCATGGAAAAAGAGCGTTAGGCCAATGGAAGTTTGTCATTTTCAACTGTCACATGGTTCATGGAGAGGCAAAATCTATGGCAAAATAGTTCCAGGAAAGTTTTGGTGGGCAATTTGAATTATTCAAATTTTTTGGTAATTAGTGGTCAATAAATGCACCGATTTACATTTAAAATAGAATTGATAGGGTACTTTTAGTATTTAGGATACCTTCCGGGAACAATTTTGAAAAAACGGTCCATTGGAGTGAACGGAGATTGGCGCGACTCTCTCTTTACATGGCTCTGATGCAGACATGCCATTTTCAGAGTCACCATGGTGACATTCTACTCACCCCTTGTGAAATAAAGGTAGAAGAAGTCACAGTAAAAGATAGTCTGCACAATGCCAGACACCACGGCAATCTGATCGAAGAAGCCCTCCTGGTGGTAACGCCAAACCCAGTTGGCCAGGTACAGCATCCGGTAGAGACCCAGGAAGAACAAATAATGGGTGGTGATGGATTCAGCCTCGCCTGTGTTTGTGATCATGAAGAGCTGTGGCATTATGGCTACCGCCTCCAGGAAGATGGAAAAGGTCCACAGGATCTGGGAGGAAGAAAAGATCAAATAAAAACGCATGAGCTGCTGGTTCTACTTGTTCTGATTACATGTGCTTACATGCCTGCGTGCACGTGGGAATAATAATCATTGAAATAAAACTAGCTGAGAAGGCATCAAAACAACAACAACTATTTAACAGCAGGGTCGGTCGTTCTCCACAACGCTTGCTTACTTCAAACTCAATTCAAAAACACCTCTCCCTTCAATGCCATAGGGTTCTCCATCAGAAGCTCCGCCCCGCACATTGGAAATGCTTTGCAAAGCCTAGGGTATTGTTCTGCAGTGTTGCAGTGTTTGTTTACATTCCTATTTACGGAGCCAGGGCTGTGTAGAAGTACAGGATCTTATTTTTTTCAGCACGCACAGAGAATGAAAAAGAGTGAATTTGACAGAATGTGTATTTATTAGTGTAGAATCACAGACTACACCTTTACATTGCAATGCAGCTTGTGCTGAATCAATAAGCAACAAGTGATTTGCATCTTACACTTGTTGCTTTTATATACAGCTATACAGACAAGAAGAATGCAGAGCTCGGTACATTTTGCTATATGGAGATCTGCATTAATCACTCAGGTTTGTGGTGTTGACAGCACATCTTAATGATGCTCTCTCCTCTAAAAACATAGCAAGCTGTGTTTCCCAACAAACAGTGAACTACTTTATAGTCCAAGTGTATCTACAAAAGTGTGTTTGTGAACCCAGAACAATGATCACGAAACACTAGGATTTGACAACTTTCAGGCTAAGGCTTAATTAACTATATTTAATCTCTCCACGGGCTGATCCATCTAGGCTGATTAGAGGTACTCTTGCAATCCTGGGGCAGGCATAAGTAGGACAGTGATCTATTTAGTGTGCTGGCCTGGTTTCTTTAACCTGACAAAGAGCCTGTAGACTAGAGGATAAAAACGTTGTTTACTAACAATATGCTATTTACTATAGTAAAATATTACTATACGCATGACAGATTGTGATATATATATTTATATAAATAAAAGCACATATTAGCATGGTGTCTAGGCATCACATGGAATACATTTACCTCCAAGGGGGTGAAAGCATAGTGCTCCAGAAAAGACAAGCCAATGACAGGCACCAGTAGGAACTCTACACGGAACGAGTCGTGCACCGAGTCATAGGTGCTCCTGAAACGCACGTAGATCAGGTAGACCGTGGCATAGGCCAGGGCCAGGAAGACCACCTGAAAATATATATGCAGGGTTTCAAGCCAGGGTATTATGGCGGTATTGTCTTCATTCGTAGATTAGAAAGCAGAATACAAAAGCAGCTAAATGATGGAACTCTGTTCATGTCACTATAGTAACATAGGTGCGTTTGTCCTTTTACCTTCATGACTGTGTTATAGGGGGAAATGAACACTGTGAACAAGTCAAGGTATCTGGTGGTGAAGACCAGTGCAAAAAGTACCTGAGACTTTCCAGAGATGCCTAGAAGAAAAAGACAAAATTCAGAGGTGAGGGCCGATGCATACGTTAGGTTGAACATGGCATTGGCTACTCACTATTCAATGTTGCATTTAGTCAGTCAAGTAAGCAAATACTTTTGTGGTCACACAGCGACAGTAATTGTTGTGCAGCATCCCTACAGATAGCTGGTCAGATACCTGCCACGTAGCCCACATATGCGCATCCGGCTAACCGATTACTAATACCTCTATTTTCTTTTCTTTTTACAGCTCTTGCAACATATAATTGCCTTCATGCATATCATGCCTTCGTGCAAATTACTTTCAGTAGCCTATTGCTATGCAGAACAAACCGATAACTTGCCAGCGGTAATGTCGCTAATAAAAACATTAACCTCTCACAAACCTGCACATGATCTGGACTTCCATATCTTTATAAACAGTATGATGATTGCCACCAGATGTGACACGTCACCGGCGAGACGAAAGACGTTCATCCTGAACTTCGTAGTCTACTTTAAAATCCAGAAAGCTGTAAACTTTAGGTTTGCAGGTCACTACGGTAGCTTAAATGGATTGATATCACAACAAGCAAGAAGTCCACCTTCACTCTGGTAAATGCATAAAGAAAATGGGCAAACTATTCGTTGTTCTAAAAAGGCGTCTTGTAGGCCTGCACGGTAAAAAAACAAAACGATTAAAAACGATCCCAAAGATTTGTCTGCTGTAGGCTAAGGGCCGGGTAACGTTGCTTTAGCGGCGGTGACGTGGCTGACAGTTTTGGAGCCCATCCTCCGTCTAGCCTAGTTCAAATTACCAGGAAGAGATGAATATGTAAATGAAGTGGGCTGGTGCCATCCATCGCGAAGGACAATTTGATAAAACAAACACTAGATGGCAGACACATTACAGCAAAATGCAGGTAAGTGTAATAACTTATAACCTGTGCCTATTTAGTTCGTTTTAATTAAGTAAGACTAGTAGGCATTGCGTAAGTGGCAAATCATTAATTATTAATAAATGAATTAGATTTGATTGATTGGTTGGATGATTGATTGATTTCCTTTTATATTTATAACATAACAATGCACAAATGCACAAAGCACTAGGTAGGCTAGCCCACAGCACAGTACAGCACATACAGAGAAACCTACAACTCGCATTTTATTTGTCAGTTAAATATCAGAACACCATCGGGGTTGTGTCCCCTGGTCATTATTTGTTAAATCAATGTTACGCCTACTTTGTTCACGTTTTCAACACAGTTTTGTCTATGTGTACCAATTTTCTTTTAATTCATTTCACATTCAAACTCCATCGCCACCAAAACTATACGTATCCTATATCTAACAACAGCTCAAACAAAAGCCCTTAAACTTAGTTGTTGACCACACATGTAATGTTACCACAATTTTACCAATATTTACCAAAAGAGTAATAGATACAGCATTAAAAACATATGTATTTACATTTACATTTAATTACATATACGGTATGTGGATATTTTCATTTAATGTAGAATTTTGGAATTTCATCTTTTTTGTAAATTGTAAATTCGTATTAGTAGTATAGCCCACTGTGAAGTGTAATGGAAAGATGTTTTTACATTTCTGTCTGTATCTTGGAGCACCTTTAAGCCAGTCTATTCAAAATGTGATGCAACCTATTTACGTGTCTGCTATTAAATGGTGTAGCTACAACACAAACTGAAAATACATGGTTTAGTGCGTTCTTGTTTTCTCTAAAGATATTCACAAATGACACATTTAAAGAGTGGAATTTATTAAAAACTTTTTTTAAATAATTATATATGTGTGTGTGTGTGTATATATATATATATATATATATATATATATACAAACAAACAAACAAAAATTACCTGTCAGAGCTACCTTTTAGCTATCTGTTTTTAGCATTCCATATAGGATTCTAATTTTGTAGATTTGTCAAGGCAACTACAACTACTTTTTTGAAAACATCTTCAAAACATAATACACTGAATTTGTCAAAAAGTGTATTAGCGTACAATCGCTGACTTCACCTTTAAGGTCAACCTGTCCTGTTCATTGTTGATTATACTTGATGTTAGCCATATTCATATCTTTCATCCAGTCCTCCTGCAGGAATTACTCATCTAATAAAACATTTCAAAAGTAGAGTCACTGAGTGCAAGCTAACACAGTTTTTATAAAATTCTGCAAATATCTACTTAGTCTGCTAGCTGCCCATTCTATGTTGAAATAATAATATGGTGTTTCTACACCTGAATGACTGACTATACCTTTAAGGCAACCATAACAATCACATTTACACAATAAATGGCCTGTTATGCATAACTGTACTTCTTCAAATATACATTCTTGCTTAAATGACCAATGAGTGGCCTCCTTTTAGCCACAGAGGCCTACACCCAGTTATATACATTCATGACTGTGAGCTGCACACACTCAAACTGACAGCCTCTGTTACTCCAGCCCACAGCTATAACCTACAGAATATACTGCAGAACCTCAGCCTTAGCGATGGAAAAATATCTGAATGGATTTTTTTCCCCGAAAGCTGGTGGACAAATAAATAAATATATTTATAATTGTGTATATATTCACATCACGTATACTGTATTGACATATTGTACAGAGGGACACTATGGTCTAGTGATCTAGGTGAAATGTTTTGGGTGTGATCTCCAACATGAACCATACCTTACAATGAGCATACTTGCCCCCTACGCTATTTATTCCTTACAGTTAATTTGGTCACTGGTATTGTCATTTAAGATGATAAATATCCCGGCAGCTTTGACGGAGGGTAATGATGAATTCCACTGGAAGGGATCCTGCCCTGGCTTTTACCATGAGCAGCAGAAGCCCTCTCTTGACAGGCAGCACCCATCTGATATGTGCTGGATGAACAGAATTCCAGGAGGTCTGCCCAGGGTTCAGTCAGCCTGAACCTTGACGTGCACAAACCCAGGCCCGGTGCCAGCCCATTGACGGTCCATCGGGCCCTTTGAACTGTGCTCCAATGGGCACATGACAACACAGGTGGGCTAATCAAGGCGTACCCTGCACTTACAGGGGACTCTGGACCACGGAGACGTCAATGGTCAGGACAAGGGCCCTCCTGGTCTCTGACATGTTGAGGGGATCGAATGGGTGCGGGGGGAGGGGGGGTATCCTCGACAACAGACCTCTGCGTCTGTAAGAGAAAGACAAAAAACAGGCGTGACGGTCTTTTATAACAAGTCATTGCAAGTTCCTATACGACGGTTAGGTCTGTCTGCCTGGCCCTGTCTCTCTCTCTCCTCTCTCTCCCACCCTCCAGATTGTAATCAAGTTAAAATCACCCTCTGTCAGGCTAATAATCCACGTCCTGTTTCATGCACCATGCAGCCTCCCCCCCCCCCCCCCCCAAACATCTTTGTCCCTCACCCTTCTTCCCATGTGCAGGTCTGACCCACGCTGACATCAGAGAAGCCCACCAGTCCAACCTCTGGACCTTGGTAAAAGTGGGGAGGCATTTCTGTCAAGTCAGATGAAAAGATATGAGGGAGGAAAGAGGCAGTGGGATGAGATGGTGGGGAGGGAGGGGGGGGGGGGGGGGGGGGGG
>JAODTR010015187.1:0-11190 GCA_025399935.1 Amblyopsis rosae
TATATATATATATATATATATATATATATATATATATATATATATATATATAATGTGTGTGTGTGTGTATATAAAATAAATAAAAAAAAGAAAAATGTTCTCATAGCTAGCATGTAGCATAACTAGCTTGCTACATGCTAGCGTTGCTAGTATGAGGTATTGCGCACTGCTGCCCTGGTAAACACACTGTAACGGAGCCAAATGTTGCCAATGTTTTTCCTCTGCCCCAACAGTTCTTGGAGAAATGCAAGCAGACTCACGCCCTTGGTCGCCCCGGCAACGTGGAAGAGGTGGCACACGCCATCGCCTTCCTGGCCTCGGACGCCGCCAGCTTCATCACGGGAGTCACCCTGCCGACAGACGGTGGTCGCCACGCCATGTGCCCGCGATAGCGCACCCCGAACGCTGCTCGCCTGCCAGTAAAAAACCTCAGACGTGTCTCGGCGTCGGTGTGTTTTGTGTTGCCTGCGAGAGCGCCCCCTAGTGTCTGTCACTCTCATGCCTAGCCCACACGTACACAGATCCATAAGGTTTTACTTTTATTTACCCTTTATTGTAAGGAGGTCCCTTAAGATAAAATATTATTATTATTATTTTTTAAGGGAGACATGGCCAAGATTAGCCTGGTGCAACCAGACCCCCCCCCACACACACACACACACTGGGAAGTATTCTCTGAACTGCTGGTTAATTTATAAGCTATTGGACAGCGCTGAACCAGTCGGCGTTGCTACTAGGGATGCACCGATTGCATTTTTTCCTCACCGATTCCGATACCGGTTTTTGTCAAGCCTGACCAGACGGTTTTCACCGATTTTATTTGTACAGCTTGGTCATTTAGATGCAGATTTTAAATGTACTCACGTTTTAAGACAGCGCTCGCGTCATAGGAATTTGTTGACGGCCCCTTAATCGCCAACGCTAGTTTGTCATGTGTTTACATTTTTATAAGACAGCGCCCGTTTAACAGGATGGAGCAGGGAGGAGGCACGGAAAGAAATAGTTTAACTTAACTGCCCAAATCTTTTAATCTTCGAGCCATGTGTAATCGAACTGTCGCCACCAGTAGGATAATCTACACCCTGCGTCGCCACCTGCGAGTCATCCAAGCAGAGACCACATGACTGTCGCAGTATGGTAATGACTGGCTGTGAAATATGCTAACTGAAAAATAAGACACATAACTTATTTTTTTTCTATAACAATAGCCTACTGTTCAAATGGTTTTGCTCTGTTTTACTTGTTAGATGTTGACGCTCAAAGTGTGTATTCTCTGTATAAAAATAAATGTACTGAGAAGCTTACCTACGACTTGACATCTATTTTGGACACACATTTTAATTTCCACACCAAGAAATGTGTTAGGCTACCGGAACACAGACCGGCCGAAATGTTTTGAAAAACCGGCCGGTTGCCGATCGCGGGTTTTGGAGCAAAACCGTCCGATTCCGATTGGTGTCCGGTCAATCGGTGCATCTCTAGTTGCTACTACTGTTTTGATCGCCTCATCTACCGCTACCACCATTGATAAGCACGCTTAACTTCAACGTCATCTCACTACCCCGCCCTGATTGGACTGCCGGCTGTGAGAACACTAACGCCAACAGGGTCTCCAGACTATAATCTCAGATAAATAAATTGAACTGAGAGCAATAGTCTGGTTGAACCACACTGGGCCAAAATAGCACACTAAAATATTGAGCACATTATAACACACAAACATATTACAACATCCATTTAAGGAATAGCATTTACACTCCTGAGTTAGTTTTTAATCAAAGATTTGAACTCTCTCAGGGACACAACATTAAGATGTAGTGTGTTCTGAATATAATGATTATTTAAAACCGGTATTTTCCTGCTTCATTTAAAAGTAATTGTCCACACAGCACTCTTTAAAAAAAAAATCTCAATCCACATGAAAGCACAATTGCGTGCTTGCAAGCCTGTGAAGAAATACTTGTATGTAAACATAGATTACTGCGCACACTCTGACGTCAAACAAGCCGATAAAATGTAAAAAAAATATCTTCACCCTGGAAGTTTTGTAAACACTCTTTAGGGATCATAATACGTATACATAGTTTCCATGTGGACGAAAGGCCAAGCTGCATAGAAAAACGATTGGACTCTAAGTTTATTTACTGATGAAACCATACGACGACGTTAAGTAACTTAACAGAAATGGCAAAGCGCATTAATCCAGTTTTTGTTTATTTATAAAAAACATACATAACTGTAAAAGCGTAGGAAAGATGTTCGGTATAAACAAAACACAAATTAATCAAAAATCCTTGAGGATTTTAAATAACATTTTAAATATAATTTACTGTATAATAGTTGCATAATTATATACATTTTAGTTTGTTCAAACTCAAAAAGAAAAACAATGTGTGTCCAATTAAGAATTGTAAAATACTTGATAAGATCAGTGAATTTTGCATCTTTATACTGTATCATTTCCCCCTTTTATATAAGATGTAATATGAGATGCTTTGATAGCATTGCTGAGACAGACCATATCACAAGTGGTAATCAACGCGTAAGTGCCTTATTTGTATGAGATAGGTGTGGTCTTCACGCGTGGTTACCATCACGCACACTTGACAACTCTTCTCAACTGCTTTAGCATGTTGTCTGAAACACGGCTGAATGTTCAACTGGCACACAGGACTACAGGGAGGGGTAGAGAAGGGTGTGAGCCTATTAGCACTATTAGGTTCAGGGCTCTAATTTCTGGAATATGAAGTTTTACAGTCTTCTAGACATGGGTTGAATCATGGAATATAAATATATTACATTTGAGTTGCCATTCATCAAAATGTTGGACGTTGTATTACGTTGAGATGTCTTAATTATCAGTTTGTTAATCATTGCAATGTTGGCTGTGTTTTATTTTTCTACACACATTCTGGTGGTCTGTTTTTCCATTCAGAAATTCAGATGTTTAGTCAGGGAATCCAGGAACCCTGTAGGTCATTGACAATTTTATAATTTTACTTGTACTCAATTGAATACAAGCACAAGTGAGTACAATCCATGATTTTATAATTCTATGGTACAATCAGTAGGGAGCAGATAGGGTTAATGAATCCTTGCTCAAGGATACTATAGGCTAGGGTGAGAAGAAAGTCTAGACTAATTTAATATACCAGGTGTACCGTTGAAATTAAAAACCATACAAACCTTGAGTAAGACTTTCGAACAGCATTACACAATATTGAAGTCACCTTGTATACCGATTGGCAGCAGGACGAGGCAAGCTTCAAAAAGCCTTGAATCACTCATTGAGCTAGTTCATGTATTTTATAAATAATTAGTTGTTCCCAAAATGTAAATTCAATGTGTGTGTCATTGCTAAATAAAGACACTAAAACTACTAAGGAATGTGCCATGCAAAAACTAAACATTCTGTCAAAAACATGCAAACGTACAGTATGTTACATTTTTTTAGGTCTGCCCCTGCCCTGTAATGTATCAAATACCGTAGTTAATGAGTTACAATGGCCATGTTTATATGCACACTAGCATTCTCGCTGGATATATTCTGATTTTGATATCATGTAAATGGCATATTCCATTTGGATTTTCCGAATTAGGCTTTTTTTCTGAATGCAGCATGTTCTGATTAACACACGTCGGACATGCCGATATTATTTGAGTTTTAGGAATATGAGTTTCAAGTGGGGGTTTTACAACCTTTTGCACAATTGTTTCTTTCCGGTTTAAGGTATGTGCACAGAGTACACAGCCACAACAGCCTGGCACCTCCACAAGTGTTCACAAATATCCTTACTTTTTGTGCGTAGTTTAGTTATTTTTGTGCAGTGCACATTAGCTAAGAGCTTATTTTGCACATCCTTTGAAAACGTTTGATAGTCGGTTGGTTGGTGGTTGTGCTAAAGCAAATGAGAATGACCAATTGTGTGGATGGAACCACAACCAGCAGTTTGTGTTTGAGGAAGAAGTAAGAGGCTCAGAAGACTTATCTGAAGACAGTGTGTTGTCATCACACGTAACCCTGAATGTGTTATTGAGAGATCTGCCTGTTCACCTGAATTGTTTTGAAAAGCTGTGACACAAGTATTGCACCTTAAATCACAATATACAGTACATATAAATAATACGAACAAAAGAAGTAACACAAAAAATAGGACATGATTGCAATTTCATCTAATTTGTCAACTTTGAAGACTTTAAAAATATGTTACAGCTCGTGTCCAACAGAGATGACAGGCGATGGTACTTCGATCCAGGTCCTGTTGCACAGAAACGGGTCTCTGAAACCTGAAGCACTGATCCACAGGCATTGAACCAGTCTCCTAGAGGTCTCCTCCCCTGGTAGCACCACGGTCATGTGCACTCTGGCGAACCCCACCTCCCCGGTACTGCAGTCCAAGCATATTGTGTGGAGCGAGAAATCAGGGTCTTGGCACCGCGGCCAGCAACGCCCCCCCTTCCCTATAGGAAACACACAGGCCCCACTTCCAGGTGGTAGCCCGAGCCCAGCTCTGCGCGGGGCAGGTTGAAGACGTCCGCTATGGGCAACAGACTGGGCTGCTGCGTCTGGAAGACAAAGTGGGTCTGGTGCCAGCGGCCATCTTTCATCTGAAAGGGCGAGGTGGCATCAGGTTAAACGCTGGCATTCGCTACGGCCAGTCGCACAGGCAGCAGTGCTGCTCAAAAGGAGTACACCCAACATGGCCGCCCTCTGTACTGCAGTACACTCAATATGGCCGCCCTCTGTACTGCAGTACACCCAACATGGCCGCCCGCTGTGCCGCTAACCCCAACATGCTACACACGTACCCAGCAGTCGTCTCGGGGCACGAGCGGCTCCAGAAGGTCTCCCGCCCCGATGCTCTCCCCGCTCCAGGCCCTGAAGCGCAGGGCCGCGGTGGGCGAGGGCCGCTGGGCAGGTCCCCGGGCCCACACGGGCGCGTCCAGGCAGTGCACGGTGACGTGCTGCTCGGCCCCGGAGCTCAGCAGGTGCAGGAAGTTCATCTGGATGTGGCCCACGCTCATGTCCAGCTGCCAGTGCACACACACACACGCGCGCACGCACATGCACACACACATGCAAACACAGGCACGCACACACAGGCACACACATACACACATGCACGCACATGCACACACACACACATGCAAACACAGGCACGCACACACAGGCACACATACACACATGCACGCACATAACAAACACACAGGCACACACACACATACAAACACACAGTTGTGTCAGTTGCCGTTGGATACCACACAGCGTCGTTTCTACCTCTTAAAGGTGGAATCAGCTATTCTAATCCAATACACTTATAGTCCTGCCTATCCGCTGTGGCTTTTTACTGTGCTTGTCTCGCAGAGCCAACCTTTACTTATTATAGCGTAATGTCTGAGACACAGCATTGGCTAACTGCGTCAAAAAAGACCCGCTTACTCGACTAGAGAGGTTATCTTTGATTGACATGCATGACTGCATAACTCACTGACCAAATTACATGTTATTGTGCAAAGGAATTCTTTGGGAAACTCAATTGCACAAGTCTGTCTGGAAAGACTGGCATTACACACACGTCTGGAAAGACTGGCATTACATGCACCTTGGACGGCGTGGTGGGCTTCAGACATGTCTGCCCTCCGGCTGTGAAGTTGCAAGTCACCTCGATGGTGTCAGCAGAACACCCCAGGTTTGGGTCAACCCAGTACGTGCCTGTCACAGCGGAAACATGTCTTAAATAGTGTAGGCTATACACACACACACACACACACACTGTATACACGCTGTATACTTGAGATAATGTACAGTAAATAAATATGTGACCACTACACGTTTTTAAATATAAATATACATATACAGTATATACACACACAAGTAGACTATATTTAAAATAATTTCACTAGCTAACGGCACTATAGGGCTGTTAGAGCTTATGAGCTGATGCAGCATGCTACCACCGCATATCGTATGTGCCTACGCAAGGTATTGTTAAAGTTGTATGCATATTAGCCATATAAGCATTATGATCCATATCAGCCATCTAATCAATATGTACCATAATATCCATGAGTCATATTACCTTAATCAATGAGTCGTACCATATAATCCATATGTGCAATATGATATCAGCCATATGATCATGTCAGCCATATGATCATATCAGACATGATCATATCAGACATATGAGCAGTGGCAAACTTTGCACTGATATCTGCACTATTGTCTTTTAAAGTTCTTCCTTTCAGCCAAAATACTATTTGCACAGGTTTTATGCAAAAGATGACTCAATGTACTACACTTGTATTTATACAGACTATATTTTATGTTGTATGCTTGGACTGTGTGTATTCTATGTGTAACTGTTCTGTTTAACAGTTACACATACAACATATAAGCCATATGGCTCATATAATCCATGTGAACCAATATGGCATCCTCACCATCTCTGTGCCTCTGCTCACAGTCACGCAGGTCTCGGCAGTTCCGAGCCGGGTTCTCTCGGGTTCCCAGCGGGTTCCTGAGGCTCTGGATCAGTGTGCTGAGGTGCTGCAGGGTCTTGAAGATCTCCGTGCCCTGGTCCAACATAGGCAGCTCCATGCTCTGGTAATTTTGGGAGACATGGTTGTTGTTGTTGTGGTGTAAAATCACTGTTAGATCTCAGTGTGTGTCAGCCTGACATGTGGAGATGATTATAGTAGTAAAATATTTGAGCAGAATAGGCAATTATCTTACATATACATTTTACAAAACTTGCAGCAACAAATATGAAAGATTTAAAAAAGAAATCAAATAAGATAGTAAAATATTACAGGAACAGGTGTTAATAATTCGCATCTATAGATGCACTACTTGTGTGTGTGGGCAGTTTGCAGGTATACAATATCAATTTGTATGTTACTATTATTAAATTGATTAATTCAAAAATAATTGCAACAGAAGGCTATTTGTAGAAACTCACCTCTAACTTCAGCACAGCACGAGAATCAACGATGACATCAAAAGCAGCAGCAAGCACATTCTTTTTCTACCAGACAGGAAAACAAGACAATATTGTACCACATGCATGTTTATTCTCCCTCTTACAAAGAAACACATCAATAACCAAAGAGAAAACAAGTAAAAATACTCACAACTGAAAGGGGAAGCCCCTGGAAGTCAACAGAGAATAACATGTATTGTACGGAAATATTATTGGAAAATGTGTTAAAATAAATTAATACTTCATATTAAAAGCACATTGTTGTTTTTGAAGTTTCATCATGTCAGCATAGAAAATATAAAAATAACTTACTGGGTTTCCGGGCTGCCCTCGAGGACCAGGAGGTCCCTAAAAGAGTGCACCATCACATTAAACTCACTTACATGCGCTTTAGCCATGACTGAAATGAATACAAAAGTGTTTGTAAAAGACTGAAGAGAGGTCAAATACATACCCTTGGTCCTCTGATCCCCTGTATGGAAGGAAACGGAAAAAAAACAATATCCAGAAATATAAGTTGTATATAACGGTTCTATATACAACATTTTAAAATATATATTGCAGCAAATCATTTTCTATATGTATACTGTAAATAGTATTTTATTTATTGTCACTAGAATGAATTATGAGTATTATTTGCGGCGGCATGGCCCATACAGGAACAAATATCTCAGCATGTCGATGTGCAACACTGAACATGGACGCGCAGCAGGAAGTGAACTGAGCCGCAGGCACCGGTGACAGAGCGCCTCCACCACCGCGCCTCCTCCATACCAAGTAACCCTCCTCTGTGCCTCCACCACCGCACCTCCTCCATACCAAATAACCCTCCTCTGTGCCTCCACCACCACTGCACCTCCTCCATACCAAGTAACCCTCCTCTGTGCCCACACGACACACAGGATGGGCAGGCATACACACAGCACCACCACGCACCGTCTCCCCCCGATTCCCTTTGTCACCTTGGGGTCCCTGATGGAGAGAGGGGGGGATCACTATGTCAGAGGTGTAGCGTTTGATTTCTTTAAAACACAATTTCGAGCTAGCAATACAGAGTTATCTGCGTTTAATATACATTTAATTAACATGGTTCATATCCATTTCCGTGGATTGTTAACATCGTTTGCATTGTTTACATTGCTGCCACGACGACGTTAAGGATTAATGTACACGCGGCGTGATGGCAGGGTGGGGCGTGGTGAGCGGTCGGTACCCACCGGATGTCCGCTGGGGCCGATGAAACCGACAGGGCCCACGGTGCCGTCGATGCCCTGGACAGTGACAGTGTTACATTATACTGGGATATACTAGTGCATATACTAGGAATAAAAAGAGGTATACAGGAGACATCTACTGATGTTTCTACTGCTGGTACAGAGATAGTGTGGATACAGGAGACATCTACTGATGTTTATACTTCTAGAACAGAGATAGTGTAGATACAGGAGACATCTACTGATGTTTATACTGCTGGTATAGAGATGGTCTAGATACAGGATTAGATTAGAACAGGTCATCATATTAGGACTAGAACAAGTATTCATATTAGGATTAAAACAGGTAATCATATTAGGACTAGAACAAGTAATCATATTAGGATTAAAACAGGTAATCATATTAGGACTAGAACAGGTCATCATATTAGGACTAAAACAAGTAATCATATTAGGATTAAAACAGGTAATCATATTAGGAGTAGAACAAGCAATCATATTAGGATTAAAACAGGTCATCATATTAGGACTAGAACAGGTCACCAGATTAGGATTAGGACAGGTCTCCATATTAGCACATGTCACCAGGCAATCACATGACATTGATGTCTTATAACACAGGCACAACACTGAAGGGACAAATTTATTTTACCCTCAAACCACGAGGTCCCTTTGGCCCCTGTATCCCTGCTGCGCCAAAGTTCCCGGGAGGTCCCTGGAAAAAAAAGAGGCAAACACCAGTTTTCCGGCAGATGAAGTAGCTCCAACGGCTGCGTGTGCGATGTCATGCGAGGAACATGCGAGGAACATGCGAGGAACATGACAGGTCACCACCACCAAGTTACGACACCAGCCGCTCAGATGGGTCCTACATGTGCGTCTCTGTCGCAATATACTACTGAAGAGCAATGACAGCCTTCCTGATTCATTAAGATGGCTGTAAACGTTTCGGCGTGCAATGACCCACAATGCAACAGCACTGCACCAGCACAGTTTTGCATCAGCGTACGCCTCAGCAAACACAGTGTCCGATCCTCTCTAGACAATCCCCAAAGACAAACACAAATAAATTGTCTGACGGCTGGTTTACCGCTAAATACACAGGCGATTAGATTTAAAGAGGGCACTAAATGGACATCATAATGTCGGTGCACATCGAGGGTGAACCGGCCTGTACCTTTGGCCCAAACATCCCCAGAATGCCAGGAAAGCCTCGTTCTCCAGTGTCCCCCTAAAGCACAGTAAAACAGAGGGAAATCACAGCCCAGGCAGTAAAACCCACATTATGCAACATTAAAGAGTTACTGCACCATACAATGAGTTTTTCTGAGCTGTAAACTAAACAATAGAACTAAACTGTAATCAATGCTGCTGTTAGTATTGACAAAACCGTGAAAAATACCAATACAAATCTGCATTTTATGGGTTGACAATTGAAATTTAATTTAAACGTTAACGCTAACGTTTATGGGGTCTCGCCCAGCACCTTCTATTTCTTTTAGCATTTTTCAATCTTGTAAGGCTCAGAATTCAAGTTACACATTAAATGGAGAATTTACTGCATCCTGTGAAGGTCGGTACTTACTGGTTGCCCTTTGGATCCCTGGTCTCCTTGTTTCCCAGACAACCCTATCCCGCCAATCGTGCCTCTCTTCCCCAAAGGTCCAGGTTGTCCTGGGTGACCCCTCTCCCCCTGATGCATGCACGTACATAAACACACATAGGCAGTGACTGTGGTGTTCCACCATGGTCACATTTGTGTTCAGATAACACGTGGCCATGACGGTTCAGCCTCGCGAGACCATCCTGATCTCGCGAGGCTTCAGTTTGACTTTGCCTCGAGAATCACTCGGGAGAGTTTGGAAATCGTTGTGTTACAGGCCAGTAAGCCTATTGTTGCCCAATCAGCGTTGTAGTTAACTACAGGCGTGGTTAAGGCGTGACGAAGGTGACTTGAAAACAACTTGAAACGTAGGTGATGCCAGGGTTAGGGTCAGTTTTATTAGGATGTGTTAGAAGAGCAAAGGCTTTTTCTCAATGGAAAATATGTTTTCGCTCTTCTCCCGACTTCTTCTGCAAGAGTGGATTTAACAACGGGCTCTCCTGGTTCACAGGTTCGTCCAATCACAGTCTCGATGGACGGCTCCCCGGATGGACGTAGCTAACAGACACAGACATCTGGCAGGTCAGGCTAATGTCAGTTTTCCACAGGACACAACAATGCCAATCAGTCATGGCGGACTCCTATTGCAACGTCTTGGGTTTCCCAGTGTTCCGTGTTTCTACTTCTCCAGTCTGTGTCTCCCCGGTGTTCCATGCTTTCCTCATGCATCTATGCTTCTATTCGGGAGAGCCTTTCCTTGCCCTACTGGAGGTTAACGCTAGGGGGCAGTGTCTACTGGAAAGCTTCATCTCACCTTGGGGCCAAAGGAGCCTTGACCTCCGGGGAGACCCGTGACCCCAGGTGCACCTGGTCGCCCGGGCCCGCCAAGGGAGCCAGCGTCTGCATCCTCTCCCTGCTCCCCCTTGTGGTGGGAGAGAAGAAGAGAGGTGGGTCAGGTGAGACACGCTGTGCAGGTTAAAGGGCCCCGTGTACTTCTGCAGACACGGACACTGAGTATACTTCATTTATCCTTATGCGGACGTGACGAAGAATTAGCATGTACAAACGGTTTCCCATGCACCATAATGGTGTAATTAAGAGCGTTGCTGGATATAAATATTTGTTAAATGCTTATTTGTGAGCTTAGCAGGACATCCATTGCCGTCGGTAGTCAATGAGCACATGTCTGTACAGACACACACGTTGGTGCAGCACAGACAGTCTGTATAGACACACAGACAGTCTATACAGACACACTCGTTGGTGCAGCACAGACAGTCTGTATAGACACAATACGTTGGTGCAGCACAGACAGCCTGTATAGACACACAGGCAGTCTGTATAGACACACAGACAGTCTGTACAGACACACAGACAGTGTATAGACACACAG
>JAODTR010015187.1:11290-26647 GCA_025399935.1 Amblyopsis rosae
GCAGCACAGACAGTCTGTATAGACACAATACGTTGGTGCAGCACAGACAGCCTGTATAGACACACAGGCAGTCTGTACAGACACATAGACAGTGTATAGACACACAGACAGTGTCTAGACACATAGACAGTGTATAGACACATAGACAGTGTATAGACACACAGACAGTGTATAGACACATAGACAGTGTACAGACACACAGACAGTGTACAGACACATAGACAGTGTATAGACACATAGACAGTGTATAGACACAGACAGTGTATAGACACACAGACAGTGTCTAGACACATAGACAGTGTATAGACACACAGCCAGTGTATAGACACACATACAGTGTATAGACACACAGACAGTGTCTAGACACACAGACAGTGTATAGACACACAGACAGTGTATAGACACATAGACAGTGTCTAGACACATAGACAGTGTCTAGACACACAGACAGTGTATAGACACACAGACAGTGTATAGACACACAGACAGTGTCTAGACACATAGACAGTGTCTAGACACACAGACAGTGTATAGACACATAGACAGTGTATAGACACACAGACAGTGTATAGACACATAGACAGTGTCTGCAGAAGTAATTCGGGCCTTTACAACGCTACTCGCTTTACTGGAAAGGCTCAAAAAGTGTCCTTGCCTTCATTCCTCTGCCTCCATCTTCACCAGGGGGGCCGTCTTGGCCGGGCTGCCCCTCGAGTCCCTCCCGGCCCGCCACACCCCTCAGACCTGGAGGTCCCTCGGCACCCTTGGATAACAACCAACCATCGAGGGATGGTTCATCAAACAGCATATGTAAACGGCAAAGCTGCAAATGCTCTACCTGCCAACGGGCACGTCACTGTTCCATCACGTAAGCCCGTGGCTCTCAAAGTTCAATGCGATCAAAATTATATGGATTATATGGATTCGATGCAAAGCCCCTCCCCTATATCTGCTCGCCTTGTAACTCAGTGGTTCTCACAGTAGGGGTCGGGACCCCCCGGGAGTTCATGAGACACCGCAGAGGGGGTCATAAAATGATTTTCAGAAATTAAATAACATTTGTATTTATTAGAAATGGCATATTTTAACCATAATTGTTAGTAATAGTGCAGTATACTGTATACATCACTTTGATGTCTGCTACTAGTCTATATTAAAATACTTTCACATAATATTCTTCTTCTATGTCATCTGGGGATAGCGGAAGTTGAGAGTCCCTGGTACTGTAATTTTTGGGATGGCGAACTGAAATGTTTGGGAACCTCTGGTGTTGCTTTATCCTCTGAACAGCATCCCTGCTGGACCTTGAACATGCACTAGAACAGCGAGGGATTTTAAGATAGCTATCGAGAGAGAGAACATCTGTCCTGCCATAGGTAGTTGCCAAACTCTGTCACCAACGGCTCGCTATAAAAAAGCATAAAGTTGAAAAGTTCTCAACTCTGACCTATCGCTACACAACAGCGAGGCTCTCGAGAAACGCTGGCGTCCGTTCGATATGAATTGGAACGTGCCTCTTTAGGAGCTGAACACGTCGGCGGTGTGAATGCAGGGTAAAGCCCCAAGGGCCCTAGCGTCTGTCGTCAGAGCGTCCTTGGGGTGACGGAGAGGAATGCTTAACTTTAATGCTAACCACCCGGCCACTGTTACACCTGCATGCACTACAACGACCATATCTTTGTCAGTAAAAACAGTAGGACAAATATAACACAACATTTTATGTCACATAGCGTCCATTTTATTACATATAGTCTTTTCATTTTAAACCTCAGTCACACGAGGCCGATGCACACATGCATAGAATATAAGTGGCTTACAGTATAAGCGGACATGTCCAAAATGTCATTTAATCTCGTAAAATAATCATGGTGTAAAACAAGCGGGTGAGTTTTTGTCCTAGCTGTGACATCAGTTGTCTTTGACTGTAACCCACTGCCAATCACGTTAGGTTTAGTGACATGCCAACAGAAACACAATGCTTGA
Source organism: Amblyopsis rosae (assembly GCA_025399935.1). Classification (NCBI taxonomy): domain Eukaryota; kingdom Metazoa; phylum Chordata; class Actinopteri; order Percopsiformes; family Amblyopsidae; genus Amblyopsis; species Amblyopsis rosae. The sequence goes on from JAODTR010015187.1 coordinate 13,274, forward strand.
GGTGAGTCTGTCCAAAATGACAAATGGACAATGGGCTGACATGGAGCCTTTTACACCACCGTTCCCTCCTGCTGTTTGAGCTTTTAACGACACCATTAATGAGAAGGTATCCAACTCACCGGTGGTCCTTTGGACCCAGATGTGCCCCGCGCCCCCGGTTTTCCTTTCTGACCCTGGAGCGAAAAGAGTTCATGACCCAAAGCACCATGACAACACACCTCAGTTCAACAGCAGTGTGTTACTGACAAATGAGCCGTCATTTTGTCCTTACTTGATCACCTTTGGATCCTTTTGGGCCTTGCTGTCCCTTCTGTCCAGGATGTCCCTGAAAACGGAGACCACTAGCTTGAGCTTCACTAGCTTGAGGTTCACTAGCTTGAGCTTCAATAGCTTTAGCTATACTAGCTTTAGCTTCAATAGATTGAGCTTCACTAGCTTTAGCCTCACTAGCTTGAGCTTCAATAGTTTTAGCTATACTAGCTTGAGCTTCAATAGCTTTAGCGTCAATAGCTTGAGCTTCACTAGCTTTAGCGTCAATAGCTTTAGCTAGCTTGAGCTTCACTAGCTTTAACTATACTAGCTTGAGCTTCAATAGCTTTAGCTTCACTAGCTTTAGCGTCAATAGCTTTAGTTAGCTCGAGCTTCAATAGCTTGAGCTTCATTAGCTTTAGCGTCACTAGCTTTAGCTTAACTAGCTTTAGCGTCAACAGCTTTAGCTAGCTTGAGCTTCCCTAGCTTTAGCGTCAATAGCTATAGCTTCACTAGCTTTAGCTTCAATAGCTTTAGCTTCACTAGGTATAGCTTCACTAGCTTGAGCTTTAATGACTATTTGGCTGAAACCAATGTAAAAACGCCTGATAATACTTACGGGACTTCCCAGGGCTCCAGCTGCGCCTCGTTCTCCATCTACTCCTACAAGGCCCTGAAATGGCAGTTAATCACATTACAATATATAGAGCAGTACGGTGATAGCTTTTTATGGTCAAATATTGCATTTTTATTCACATTTGTTGATCTTCCAAAGGCCAAAGGGAAACCAACAGCTACAAATGTGAACCCTTGGATACAAGAGCCTCTAGATTGGATAATACAGCGTTGGAAAAAACACTAAATCATGTATGGGGTAGAAAGTTACTGCTCTCTGCCTTATCTCTACTGACAAAGTGTTTACGATAAAGCAATTTCTGGAGTTACGGCAAAAAGCTGTTGAAATAAACAAAACGCAAATGTTCTTCAGGTAAATGACGACTTTCAATAAAAGTGTAGTAGCTTCTTGTAACACAGCGGCCACCGACGATGTCTTATGCAGCTTTGACGGATTATCACGGGTTGTCTCGTTGATGAAGTGTCACTCACAGTGTATCCTGTGTCTCCTGGTTCACCTCTGTATCCCCTCACCCCAGCATGACCCTGTGCGCACACACGCACACACACACAAACGCACGCACACACACAGGACACACACACACACACACACACAGGACACAAACACACACACACAGGACACACACACACACACACACACACACACACAGGACACACACACAGGACACACACACACAAAGGACACACACACACACACACACACAAGACACACACTCAGGACACCAGATGTGATAAAACAAATGCTTCCAATCTACCAGTGAAAAAACACCAACACCATCATCACAAACAGCATCTACATCTACATCATCACCAACAGCAACCCCACCAACAACAGCACCAACCAATCAGGACACGCATGAGGAACTCACTCTGTCGCCATGCAGCCCCGATGGTCCCTCCACCTGGCCGTGGTCCCCCTGCGCACCCTGTACAACACATCCAGTGACATCACGTCAAACGCATGCAGTGTGGGGTCTGCACTAGCCCCGTGACACCAGCCTGTCTGACGTCGCTGATAAGTGCCCGTCTGGAACCTCTCCATTCAGAAGCGTTTGTCATAAAGGCGACGCTAATACATTTCAAGCCCGACTGAATGGATACAGACTGATAATCTCAGGATGGCCTTACGATGCTAGGGCTGAATAACCTGCCACATGCATTCCCTCCCAGACACTAGAGGATAATCAAAGGCTAAGGTACTATGTGACTTGTTATCATGTCATAAGAAGTGCATATGCAAAAGGACAAAGTATTATTTTTGGTCATAGATACACGTGTACCAAATGAAACCAGTAGGTTAGTTCCCTTCACTCATTTTTGAAATGATAATGTTATCATTATCATTGACTGTGTAATGGTGCCAACAGAACCTCAGATCTGCTCCCCAGCTCACTGTTTATGTTTCAAAACTGTATACTAAGTGCACATGGCTGTATGGGGAGGGGTAGAGAAGACATCAGGCTATGAGAGCAGTAGGGAGAGGAGCAGAGGGACGCGAGCCAAAAGAAAAACACCAATGTTTTTATAATGCTGTTTTCAACCAAAAGGGTTATTCCAGACACAAACCTGGGGCTGTAGCTTTAAAAGGTTTCACTAGAATAATGTCGTTATCTCCTTACAGTAAGGATAAGGTGCATAGAGCCAGGAATGACCTGATTCTATAAGCACCAAGTTGATAATCACACATATTGGGCCTAAGTGTAGCCTCAACTTGGCAGCCTTTGTAGCAGTTGTACAATATTGATCTGGCGTTCGGGCGAGCAAGGCTATTATTTTCAGGATATTGGCAAAATGAATCCAGCTACACAAGTATACAAGATCTATTTGCTAAAAGTGATAAGCCTATTATAATGACATCCCTGCTGGTGGAGAGCAATCCAGCAAGATGCCTCCAGGTTCATCTCAGTGATAAGGCAAAGGGTTTAACAAATTAATTACAAGAACATGGAGATAAACAACGAGAAGCCCTAATTGCACGCAGCATTTCTAATGTAGCAAAACAACATGGCAGGGCCATTAAGGGAATGCGGTTTATAATGGTAACTAATGCCGTCATTACATGCAATCTACAAACCATTATTCAGCTACGAGATAAGGCGCCAGGCTGCAGCGAGCTGTTGGGCCTGGCCAATGGTTGTGTGACGTGTACCTTTTCACCCTTTGGTCCCGGCGCTCCAAGAGGGCCTTGTGGTCCCGTGTAGCCCTACGGCAACAAAAGAGGGTCATATATAAAAAAAATAAAATAAAAGATAACACGAAACAAATGTGATTTAAGTATTGGCCAAAAATATCTATGTTGCCCGAAAAAACTGCAGCTCTAAAATGATTTTAAACATTCCTTAAACACAGTATTCAGCATGCAGCATGCAACACACACACAGACACACACACACACAAAACAACAACAATTATTTACAATGCATTATGGAATGTTTAATGATAGAGCTTGCTGATTTTATTTTCAAGCCCAGTGAGGCTTGACGTGTGAGTTCTGAAGAACAGACCACAGCAAGTCCCACAGAAACAGAGATTCTCCAGACTGTTTCTCGCTGCAAAGTGAAATCGAAGCTTGCCAGATCAGGATGGTCTCGCTAGGCTACCAAGCACCTACATGTGTACAAGTAATCTGACAGGTCTTAGGCCCCGATCCCATAGGAAGCGCTTTTCAGCTTCCAAAATGCAAGCGCACGTTTTTGTTGCAGCCTACTCTGCAAAAAGAGCATTCGGAAGGAACGAAAACAATCGTCTGGCGCTGAGAACACTGCATGTGTGTAGAACTGGCATAGTAGCCAACTAGCTAGCCCTGCTAAAACTATCAGTGTGTTTACATGGACTTGAGTATCCCAGTTCCGATCGGGTTTTAAAGTATCCCGTTTTTGCATTTGAGCATGTAAACACCATGGCCTCATAACCGGGATACTCAAGTCCATGTAAACACACTGAATCATCAAGCGTATCAAGCAACAGCCTCTACTCCGTGAATTAACTGTCCTAGTAAGAGTAAACTTGCACGCCTCTCAGACCAGTTAATTGGATAACTGGGGAAAAACGCTGATGACGTCGGACGCTTTTCTGATGTTTTTCAACTCCAAAAACACAAGGCGGGGCCCAGGGCGCATAAGCAGCGCGCAAAATGCTTTCTGCCAATAGAAAACAATTTTAAAAAGATGCCTCTCACTGCATGAAGCGTGTCCTGTGGGATCGGGGCCTTAGTTACGTTAAAGGGACTCTCAATGGACAGCCGGGTGTTTGAGGTAACTTGTCTGACCTCTCAGAGACAAACGGCATGATTGACATCTAATATCTCCCTGACTGGCATATGGCAGTTGAACACGCTATAGGTGAACATAAAGTAATAAAGTAAAACATTTAGCGAGCGCCTCTCCAATGCCTATTATTCATGGGGTACAGTATTAGTCGTACCTCGTATCCTGCTAGGCCTGGCCCCCCCGGCTGACCCATTCTCCCTGGAGCACCCTGCAACAAAATCACACCTTTAGATTGTTAACATATACAGTGCTGTCAGTACTAAATGTAATTCTGCCATTTAAATATATTGTTAAAAATAGTGTTGGCACTACTAAATGTAATTACGGCATTTAGATGTATGTCCTATCAAGAGATTATCAGATTATCACATTGACATTCATTTTGCAGTGTAATTCTGCCCATTTAACCATTATTTAAACAAGAAGTCACACTGATATTAAAAACCCATTTTACAAGTTAGAACTAGCCAAAACGAGTTCGAATAGCAGCAAAAAAACATTAAAACCCATAAAAACCCATTAAAACCCATTAAATCCGACAAAGATGTAGTTCAGTACACAAGCAGGCAGCAGTATTTAGTCATGCTGGCTGCTATCATCTGCAGCTAGCCGTGAAGCTAGCTAGCTTGCGCGGCGCAGCTCTCACCGGTGGCCCGACGGTTCCTCTCGCCCCATGGGGCCCTACACAACCTGCCCCGCCTCCATCGCCACCTGGCCCGGTCTCACCTGGGTCACCCAGGTGACCCTTGCTGCCCTGGAGACAGAGAGGGAAGGGAGAGGGAGGGGAAGAAAGAGAGAGAGAGAGAGAGACATTATCAATAAACTGAAAGAAACATATATTTACTATTGGAAAGAAAAGACAAATGACCAAAATCAAACTCAAATGCTGTGTGTCACTCAATAGAGAGTACACACCTGCACAGTACCTGACCACTGTGACAGACATTAAAGCAAAGGAAAACACTGACCAGGTACAGACTCAGTGACCACAGTCTGGCAGGCAGACAGACCAACATGGCTCCCACAGAAGACAGACTGTGTGTCCACTGTGATATGAACGTCCCCGAGACAGAAACCCACTTCCCCACCCAATACAACCATCTTAGAACTCAATATGAAAGAGAGAGGGGAGGAGAGAGCGAGTGGAAAGAGAGGGTTCTCCCATCCAGCACCAAGGTTGCTTAAATAGCAAATGCACTTGCTCCCATTTAAGCGCCCCGTGGGTGTGTTGGTCTAAACATGAGGTGTGGTCTGGCACATTGTTGGCGCATTTGCTACATTGAGGCAGCGGAAAGTGTTTGTGAGATGCCAAGCATAAGAAATTAAAAGAGCACAATTTGAAATATAATGTTTGTAGAGCCTACATCAACATATAAGTCCAGCCCTTTTGAACCTTGCGCCCGGAGCACCGACCGTTTGTCTATCGTTAAAATAGCAAAAGTTGATTTGGACACACCCGAAATGAAATTTGCGCCTTGCGCTTTAGACCGTGCGCTTAGATCGTTAAAATAGGGCCCAATTTCATCATAAGTCAATTATTCGTGCAGTTCTGATTGATAGTAGCCTAAAGTGACAGCATGTGAGCACCACTGTGCCGTAGGCTAATAGCAATGCCAATGGCGATCAATCGATCCAGCAGCGCAATATGATCAATGCACCGGTATGGTGATAAGATGCCGATCACCGAAGCAGAAGGCTCACTTGAAGTGAAAGAAGGCACGGTGCATGGCTCTTCCTCTGGGTTGTGTGTTTGTTGGGGGGTGGACATGTTAAACACCTCCTAATGAGTGTGTATGTGGGGGTCGCTAGCCTCCGTGTTTGTTTACCGCTGCAGCAGTGCAGCTAAACCAATCACAACACAGCGCTCAGCTCCCAGCCAGGACAAACCTTCGCTCCTGCCTCGCCTCTCCCGCCGGGCTGGCCAAACTTGCCTTCTTCACCCTGGAGAAGAAAACACACACAATAAAGCCTGGGTCGGGGCTGGGGGGGGAGAGATGGGGAGTGGGGAGGGGTAGCAAACTTCGTGAGGGGGGGCTGGGGGGGATGGGTAGCCTCGTAAGACCATCCTGATCTTCAGCGAGCTTCACTTTCACGTCAAACACGAGAATCAGCTTGGCAATCGTTGAGTTTCAGGCCGGTAAAGCTAGGGCGTGGCCAATCAGCGTCGTACGTTGGCTATGGACGAGGTGTACTGTAGGTGTGACCAAGGTGACTTGACATCAACTAGAGAAGAGCACGGCAAACCCTAAAGACGTTAACGTAGGAGACGGAATATAGCGTCAGCTTAATTCAAATTCATTAGAAGAGCAAAGGCTTTTCTCATCTGACATCTGCTCCCCAGACGGTTATGCGTAACAAGCCATGTGGTCAGGCTGGGTTTGGCAGGCCGTGCACGGAGACTGCGAGGCTGCGTTTTCAAGCGGCGACGTGATTGACACGTGATTGACACGTGATTGACACGCGATTGGCACGTGATCGACACATGATCGACGCGTGATCGAGACGTGATTGACACACGATCGGCACGCGATCGACACGTGATTGGCACACGATCGGCACGTGATCGGCACGCCGGTGAGCAGGCTGAACGGGATGTTGAGTTGTTCTGAGCGAGCGCTCACCTGCACGCCCACCGGGCCAGCGATACCGGGAGCGCCCCCCTCGCCCTTCAGGCCAACAGAGCCCCTGTCGCCATAGTTACCCTCTAGGCCAGCCTCGCCCTTGTCCCCCTGGTCGAGAGAGAGAGAGAGAGAGAGAGAGAGAGAGAGAGTATACAAGCACCAGTGAAACACTTTGGCATTTCTGACCACTCGGCAGCCATCTTGGTAAGGTCAAAGTCCTCATCTGGGCAGTTATTTGGGGCTAACCAGATCAGGCCCCTATCTAAATTAATGGGAATCTGATCAAAAAAAGCTTTGGTGACCCAAAATAATACTACACATGCAATAGTGCACTTTGTCAGTGCAACCACACGATTGGCTTAATAGGGTAGTTCCACCCTCAGTTGTTATAAAGCACACGATTAGCTTAATAGGGTAGTTCCACCCTCAGTTGTTATAAAGCAGACGATTGGCTTAATAGGGTAGCTCCACCCTCAGTTGTTATAAAGCACACGATTGGCTTAATAGGGCAGCTCCACCCTCAGTTGTTATAAAGCACACGATTGGCTTAATATGGTAGCTCCACCCTCAGTTGTTATAAAGCACACGATTGGCTTAATAGGGTAGCTCCACCCTCAGTTGTTATAAAGCAGATTATTGGCTTAATAGGGTAACTCCTCGGATGTTACAGATCATGCTGGTGTATGACCGGTCCAACTATTGACGATTGTACTACGTGTAAATCGCTTTGGATAAAAGCTTCTGCCAAATGCCGTAAATGTAAATGTAATCCAACCGTCTTAGGCGATAAGGACTTCTCCCAGAGATGTTGAAGAGGTCTGTCTCCTGTATATAATGTCTCTGCTACAGATACACGCCTAGCAGCATACAGTATGTAACATTAAGAAACATGGCTATAAGAGACGTATCCATGAGCCAATCCCAACCCCCCTCATTTCTACCCCACACACACACAGATATCATTGTCTCGCACCGCACTCCACTTCTCCCCCTACTGACACCTCAATGCAACTGCATTTCAGCACATCAATCAGCTGGACGGACCTTTTTTTTTTTTACACAATTTTTTATTCAAGAAAAAATGTTAAATATGTAAAATACAAAACACTATTAGCTCCCCAGTGAAATGAAAATCATTAAAACGTCAGATCTAATTTTGCTTTGTCTGTCACAAACAAGGAAATTGAGCATATTCATTTTTTACCACTGTGCAGATGGCATAACATAATTCCATTAAGAAGTGGTGATGTGGATATTTAAATGGTATTAGACCATCTTATTTGGAGCTGACTGTCATCTTGCAGCAGATGTGTTCACAGTGCACCCAGAATGCAGTGCCTGTTGCCAGGAAACCGTGACTGCACATATACTATATTATCTTCCCAAAACACAATCTTTCAATGAACGGGCGGGTTACACAGTTATTTAGGCCACTCTGTTCCCTTATTCAGACTTGCAAAGTCACCGCGTCTCAGCCAAGAAATGTTTGTAGGTCTGTTTGCCATACTTCCAGTCTCCTAGCTCTGGGCTAATGGCAGGCTATTTCCATTACTCTGAATCTGATCTGCTGTCACAAGCCGTGCCAGACAGTAGAGCTTTTAAATTGGGAGCGCTGTCTGTTTTTACTAAGCGTCAACAGAACAGCGTTCCAACTATGCAAGGGCCAGCGTGTTGGGCGGGAGCCATCGAGTTCATCACATGCACACAAACATCGCCAGAGCATGTCTATTACGTTATTGGAAGGCTATCACTGGTCACATCTGAACTGACAGAGAAACCGATTATTCAGAGTCGAGACCAATCGATAGTCTTGGTCTCGACTCTGGCTGCGTTCAGTATTAGCTATGTGGACTTTGTTACTCAAGAATATTTCCAATCAGATGCAGTTGTCCAATTCAAAACGTTCATCTTTAAACGTTTATCGTTAAAGTGTAACTGCACTTCAGCTCTGAGCCTGACTCCACCCACTACACAACAGTGTGCGTGGGGGGAGGGGAGGGGCTGAGAGGGGGACCCCCATTAACATTAAAGTTAACATTTTAATTTGATGATGTATGAGCGTACTGAGGGTACCGTTGAAAACCAGCCCGGTCCTGGGGTGATTTTTAACAGATATGACGTGTAGCTCCATTTTCAGTACATAAAATGTTCAGATACAATTTCCAGATTTTTGTTAAAAACTGGAATTTTGTCAATATTAACGCCAGCATTGATGTGTCTCATCACAGTTCAATTAGTTTACAGCTCAAAGAACACATTTTAGTGTACAGTTACACTATATACTATAATCCACTGATGTTACAGTGCCATAAACTACAGTACATAACACCCTGCTATAGGCAGTCCTGGCACAATTCCAGACTGTTCCTTTAAAACGACGACGGCGGCTCCTTCGTTACCTTGGCTCCATCGGGTCCATTTGATCCCACCTCCCCATCAAGGCCTGGTCCACCCTGAGAGACAGTCAGGCAAACCATTACTTGCCTATAGAAGAACTGGAAGCAAATACACAACGTACTACAGTACTTGAACACATTTTGTTCATATAGGGTCCTTGGTGGGTGTAATTATGCTCTTGTTGCCTGTCAACTGTGTTGTTATCAAGTGTGATATGTGAAGATATGTGATCAGTGCACCAGCTACTATCAAAGTCCTTAAAGGCAAGTCTCGCCACTCGCAGCCATCTTTGAAATGCCTCTGGGCAGTTATTATGAAGAATGTATTGAAATGAATGAGAGAAGAGCTATTACTACAATTACTACTGTGTGTGTACAATTGCGAGTCAACTCTGATAAAAATATCTTAAAACGGTTTGGTGACTTTGCCCCAAAATAAGGTTTTAAAAGCCTCTTTCCCCCAGGGTATACTTCTACTACGCATCCACACCACACGATTGGTTGAATAGGTTAATGCGGTTGTAAAGCAGATGATTGGCTCTGTTTGGAGGAGAGGTGGGATATGTGCCTCCAACTGCCATATTTGCGTTTCAGAATTCTCCCATAGAGCTCCACTCAAAATTCTCTAAGTGGTGTGTTGCCTTTTATAGTGTGTCTTGCTTTATGTTTTCCATGGCGCTGGTGTACAGAGGTGCATTGTGGGATACTGACCCTCTGGCCTGTCAAGCCCACCTCCCCGCTGCTTCCCGCTGGGCCGACAGCACCCTGTCAGGTATGAAAACACAGACAGGCTGGTAAACAACTGCAGGAACCAGTTAGACGGTCTAGCAAAGGGCATTATCACCTTTTCCCCGCGTTCGCCAAGCAAACCGATTTCTCCCACTTTCCCAATTGGCCCCTGACAACAGAAAAGCAGTGTTTCTTCAGTGTTTTTAGCTGGATACAATGTCAGTTTATCTACGGCACAAAGAAAAGTTCACTATTTCTCATCCCAGACCATATTACAATCCTATCATCTACTGTATAATGGAGTTTAAACGGGTTATGTGCTTTGACAACACTATATATTGCATTATAAATTCAGTGGAAATTAATCCCTTTCTACGGAATGCCTAAAGTTGCGCAGTACCATAATAATGAAGATGGGAATGACGAGGAAACAATTTTTACAGTAAATAGGGTTTGGGTGGAATATAACAGCTTTAAAAAAATTTGATGCTCAAACCCACCATCGGCCCCATGTTGCCTAGCAACCCGATCATTCCTGCTGGCCCCATCAGACCCTAGTGCAGCGATAGAGGAGAAACAAACCCTCTTTTAAACACCAGACAACAATCGGTTCCAAACACATTCAGAAGTAAGAGAAGAAGGATGAACATGAAAAGGAATCTGGTTGAGGGAAAACACGTGCATTTGTGGGGAGGAACAGTGAAGCAGAGAAACGTCTGAAGAGCTGAGAGGCTTCACGTCGGCAGGGTAACACTTCTGCTGAGCCTGAATGCAGGCATGCTGGTATCAAGAGGGGGCTCAGCCTACAGCAAACTGACCCCCATGCGGTGTAAATCAAGCTGAATAGCGCTTTTTCCTTTTCCTTTCTCTTTTGCTTTCTCTCTTTAGGATTAGGAGAGAATGAGATAGATAGATAGATAGATAGATAGATAGATAGATAGATAGATAGATAGATGATTAGGCTCTTTGGGGCTTAACATTCCAAGGAAATAGAGGTAAGAGATCAACTGTATATACATAGTGATGACAGCAACGTGTCTACTGGTAGAGAGTTTCCTGTTCATACCATGACATGCTGATCAGTAGCTGTTTAAAGTGGTTTCAAGTGATATTCGGTGAGTACTCACAGGTGATCCAGCAATTCCTTTGGCTCCTGGGGGCCCCGAGGATCCTTGTGTACCCTGCAAACAACACAGTCCTTCAAGCACAGTCACACTAGGAAGAACAGGGCTTCACACACAAGTCCCTCTCAGCAACACTGCAAAACAGATGGCTGTTCCTGGGACATTTGTCTTATTTTGAGTCTAAGAAGAAAAATTATCTTGTCAAACATATTTCGCATTAGAAAAGTATAATCTCATTTTAAGAAAGTTTATCTACATTTGTCTTAAAGATACTCCAGCTAATATTGAGCTAGATGTAACCAGCTACAACTAGTTTTAAGGATCACTACTATATTTCAGTGGCCAGACATTTTTGCCAGTTTTAAGAATTCTAGCCAAGCAAAACTGGCTTACCCCACTGGCAGATTTTTATGCTAAATACGAAACAATTTGATTGTATTTAAGAATAATTGGCTTCTTGCATGCTGGGCTGTTCATGCAATGCATTGCTAATGGCTGTTCCCCAACCGTCCTCAAATCATGGTGGACCAACGAGACACCTCTGTTATCCAAATCACTCACTGGAAATCCCTTCGTCCCTGCTTCACCACGCTCGCCAATCCTTCCCTGTAGCGAAACAACAAGTTCAACTCCCACCAGGTACACAAGAGAAGCGCTGGTGCTCCTTGTTGTTACTAAACAACGTCGACATTCATTTTGGAGGGTTAAATCAACACACTGTAACCATTTAGACTAATCATTATAACAGTAGCAGACTTCCATTTTTTTGTCCTCTAAGAAACGATTCACTTGAACGTTAAAAGTAGTATTATTGACGGAAAAAATAATGAAGATGCTTAACTTCCCTTACCGTCTCGCCAGGGAAGCCCAATTTTCCCGGTGGACCATCAGATCCCTGCAAAGAAAGCATTTGATGGGCTGGGTTACAAGAGTATCTCTGTAAATGGCCCCAGAGCTAAACGTTGCATACTGTAAGAGCCTCCAGTGCTGTTTCAAACGGTTTGAATAATGGGTTATATAGTCTGAAGTTGTCTGTCTCCCTTTGAAGCTTACATGATAAAAAATAGTCTGTATAATGAGAAACTGAACAAAGTGGTACATTTTGGAATGGTTTCCCCCTCCCTCTTTCCCAAACGGCACTGCTCATTAGTCAAGTATTGATTCTTTTGGGACATTTTTTCAGAAGGCTTTACAAAGGATTTGAATCTTGATACTAGATCAAATGGATTGTTAAGACGGTGGCTGCTTTCCGTTCTGCGTTTTGTGCATCTTGTGGCAGAATCTCTTGCCAATCACAAGCATCTACAGAATAACCCTCACTATGGCTCCCGTCACCTTTGACCTTCTTACCTTCAATCCAGGAGCCCCTGTATGCCCAGCTGGACCGTCAAGCCCCCTTCGACCCTACAGACAGAAACAATAAGCTGACTTGAAACTATTGAGAGAGTGAGAGTATATAGAGTTTAGATCCACAGTGTTTCTAACTCCCACCATAGGCACAGTTCCAGAATGGTGTTCACTTTGTAAGGCGTTGAGTCCTATAGCCAACTACTCCATGCCTCTACAGTAGTACCATTACAGTATCGGACCGGCCATTAGGAAAAGTTTCCTAAATGGCCGGTCAAATATAATAATGAAATGCAAAAAGTACACACCATGCAAAATTATTTGTATTAATATTGAAATAACAAAGTAAATATATATATATATATATATATATGTATAAATGGTTTAATCGGTTGTGTTTTGCTTTGAGCGGTCTGAAATGTCAAGTGCAAGCAGCAGCATTGATGTTTTTCAGGAAAAAAATATTCAAACGATAGTTTATACTGGGTGTAGACTTCTATCCTATGATTACTATTGGACAACGTTTAACCAGTAGCATGCGTTGATAAAACAGGCCAAAAGTTTGCACACACTTTCTCATTCAATTAAATGAGAAAGTGTGTCCAAACTTTTGGCCTGTACTGTATCTGAGAGCAATTGTTGGGTGGAGACAGGCTACACGAGCACCACCCAGGTGCAACAACCTTTTCCCCCTCCCCTGCTGAAAAGATATGACCTAGTGGAAACACTGAAAAAAATTTATGAACTGCATTGCGTCGATTAGTGGTGTGCCTGACTTTTGTGCTGGCGCTCCGAAGATTTACCAGTAGAGTACCAGTGCTACTAGTTGAAAATGTTAGTTTGGAGCCCTGGACTATAGGCCTGGATGTGACCAAGTAAAGGCTCTGAGAGACTATAGGCCTGGATGTGGACAAGTAAAGGCTCTATGAGACTATAGGCCTGGATGTGGACAAGTAAAGGCTCCGTGAGACTATAGGCCTGGATGTGGACAAGTAAAGGCTGG
>JAODTR010015207.1:0-26645 GCA_025399935.1 Amblyopsis rosae
TCCAGACAACACAGCCCTCAGGTTCATGGGGGCACCCAAACCTCTCCACCACGATAAGGTGATGGTTCCCGGAGAAGCACAAACTTTATATACTTTTAAGTCATTGCTAAAGACACACTATTTTTCTGGATTTTAATCCTAGCTGAGTTGGCATTAAATGTTTGATGTTATTGTTTGTGTCTTGTTATTTGTATTTGTGCAATTCTTCTATGTTAAATTAATGTATTCGATTTGTTTCCCCCGTTCAGCACTTTGGTCAAGTATGGTTAAGTTTTAAATGTGCTGAGAGAGGGTTTGATGTGTGTAATAGAGGGTGTGATAGAGGGTTTGATAGAGGATCGAGTGCATGAGAGAGGGTTTGAGAGAAGGTTGATAGTGCATGAGAGAGGGTGTGATAGTGCATGATAGAGGGTTTGATAGAGGGTGTGATAGTGCATGATAGAGGGCTGATATGGCCTCTCATATCTTATTTCCTAGCTGCAGGTGTGGCCTCACCCTTCATGGCCTCAGCTGTCTGAATGAGCTCTGTCACACAGGCTGCCACACGCTTTGAGTGCATGACCAACTGCTGCTTCTGCTCTGGTGTGGGCCTCTGGAGCACCTGAAAACACACACGTACACACACACAAACACACACGCACGCACACACACAATCTTATATTAATTTGTAAGATATATCAAAGAGTACACTCTGCTCGCATTCCATTATTCACATCTTCTCAACCACTCCTGCAGCCACCTGCACCATAGCACTATAAGGCAATCGAGGGGTGTGCTGCATGAGATTAATTTCATTTCAAAAGATCAACATGTAGTGACACAGCGAGCCACACGGTGTGCACTACAGAAGGAAACAGTCACTACTGCAGTCCTCTATAACGTAGACAGGCACACAGCTGTAGTCTGACCTGCAGCACCTGCTCCAGCACGTCGATGTATCCCATGGTGCACTGCGCGCCGTACTGCAGCGCCTTACTCCGAACCTCCTGGCTCACCTCAGGGTGCCACGCTGCTTTCTGCCGGGGGGGGGGGGCAGACAACAGCGTCAGTGTCGGTGGTCTCGTACGGCATGTCCTGTATGTGGTCCGCGACCCCTATTGTGTCATGTGCCCGGCTGCGTGGCTACTGCGCTGTGCTCTCAACACATTGTGAACACACTTTCCTGACACCCTTATGAACAGATGTAACCACAGTCAGTGTCTAAAGCTATCATAGCACCATATATTTTTGTCGCCAGTGTTACACAAGGAGACCGTGGCAGCGCTCCCAGGGTGTTAAGGAGAAGGGGCGGGGCTACTGTTTGTGGCTTAACACCTTGCAGGTGGTCAGCATGTCGCTGACGGCCTTGCGGCTCAGGTTGGCGGTGGCGATGACATCCTCCTGCTGGGCTGAGTTGCCCGCGGCCACCGCTTTGGCCGTCGCCGTGGTGATGCCCTTGGTCATCCGAATGAACTCCTCGGGCGTGGTCGACTTGTCGGGGATGTCCTTGGACTGGAACACCTGTGAGTCACAACATTGGAGGTCTTAAGACGGGAGGCAGGCATCATTTAGGGTAAACAAGCAGCGAATGGATTTCTCTGATAATGATGGCAGTATAATAGGGAGCTAAGTGGGGTTTTATTGGATTTGGTCCTGGTTGAGGGCCTGGGTAAAGCCCAACGTGGAACTGGCAGTGTTCTGATAAGGAAGAGCAGTAAATTTGCAAAGAAAACGAACGGCTAAGAACTGCCGTTTGTTACCCTGTGGCACCTGCTAACCAGTGTCTAATAAGCAAGGTACAGTATGAACATGTCTGTCCAAACTGGTTAGTGTGCACTATTTTGAGCTACGTACTTCATTATGCATAGCACACTGCATACACTTAGTATGTAATAATAGTATGTGGACGGCATACTCTAAATACACCCTATCACTACTGTTTGCACAGTAGTATGGAGGACTCGTACACAGCCATAGACACATCAGAGGTGCGTTCAAATTCAGCAAACGCATTTCTCGTACCATTTACATTTTAACATTTTGTGTAAAGATTCCAAAATGTTTTAAACTCTTTGTCCAGCGTCCATGTCTGTTTGCCGGGCTGCATCCCCTCAACATAGTAACTGCTACTCTTACCGTCAGCTCCTGCTTGATGCACTCAATGGTGGCCTCCAAGGCTCTTGTTCCGCGGGTAGCTTTATCCTCCACTGCCTTCACTGTTTTTAGCAGCGATGTCACATTGGTCACCATGACCTGTCAAACAGAGGAAGAAGTAACACGTCACACCACTAGGTGGAGCCCTCTCTCCTCAGTTGGGGTCCTAGAAAGCCATTTTCCTCCTCCCTTTCTCATTTCATTATGCCAAACGGCATCACTTGGGGGGGGTTAGGAATGATATTAACGGGTTGCCGCGTTCAACTGAATTAATCACATCGGCAGTATTTTAACAGTAATGAAGGGATGTATTTTATTATTCAAAGAGGCTTTTCTGTTACCACTGGCACTTTCATTAAATACGGGTTGAAGAGAGAGGAATTTCTTATGAAAACCCAGATATCACATTCACTAATGTGCAGCATTTTAATTAACAAAGGGCACAGCGTGTTAAAGAGCACTGGGAGTTTGAGTAGTGTGGGGTTGTGAACCTGCTGTTAGGAGGTTACCATATGTTGGGGAGAATATAAACACTCTGTCTGTATTAGCCAGGTCCATGGGTGGCCCTAATTCCATTTTGATGAGAAAATAGAAGGCCTATACGCAATACTTAGTGTTACCAGCAAGTAGATCGCTGGGAAATGATTTGGGAGGCTAACGTTTCTAGCGATTAGTTTGTGCTTGCTATTGAGTCATCAACTAAATATGGTAATGTTTAGCGTGGGAGTGGTTACATTAGCGAGGCCCGCGGCAGCTGGCATTTAAGTGACAGTGAGAGTGTGAATGGCATTTGGCCAGGTTTTACCTAAACGCCTCAGTTACTGCAGCTTCAGTCCAGAGAGTTGCAGGAGATAAGCGAGGAGTTAAACATTTCTAACAGGAGCAGGACAGCGTCGGACACACACAGACACGCGCACAAACACACCCACTATCTCCCCGTGACACAGAGGCGCGCAGACATGACGGATAGAGAAAATGAAAAAACAGCCCCGCCGCCTTCCCACCGATAAGCGCCGTCCTGTCACCTTTACGTGATAAAGCCTATTGTGGCCTCAGACAGGACATGGCTGTGATAGGAGGTACAGCGTGTGAGCAGTGTGCTGCGCGTGCAGCGGCAGGAGTGCCTCCTCTGCACCTCGGACACGCTGCGTCTCAGGGGAAAGGCGTGCGTCTGCAGGCGTACCTTGGCGGCACTCTTCAGCTGGTACATGGACGGGTCGTCGGCCGGCTTGCCAGAGGCACACTTGGTGGCGCCGATGAGCTCGGCCAGAGCCTTGGCCACGTCCCGCACCGCGTTTATCAGAACCACCTGAGGGGATACAGCCGAAATCAATACAGCGACAATGGAGCGGTGGTTTTATCAGCAGACCCCCCCCCGCACTCCCCAGCTGCCCGGAGACAGGATTTAACGATGACGAGGGGGAGGGGGTGGGGGCGCTTATCACCACGACCTGGAGCCACGATACTCCAGCCTTAGCAAAGGCCACAGACAGATAGGGGCTTGCACACCGGGGAAGGAGCAGAAAGGGCATGTCAGCCGAGATTGTAATTATGAGAACGTAACCCTGTGTGCTGAGAGATAGGGGACAAACGTAGGGCTGTAATACCACATAATACGGCAATACAAAACATTGTCATGTAGTGATATCAAGAAGTAGCTTTGACGGCTCCCCAGCTGACAGCTACATGCACAGGCACTCAGGGGCTTCACCTGTGTCTCAGGGTCCTCAGAGCCCATGCTGGTAGCCCCCAGTTTGACCACCTCTGTGAGTTGGGTGATGGTCTTGGCTGAGGACTGGGCTGCCTGGGCCAGCTTGTCCTGGCTGGACGCAGCTCCAGCCACCAGAAGCTTGGTGTCCTCCACCAGTGCCTTGGCCGTCTTCAGGATACTCTCTCTGGGGGTGCATACACGATCTCCGTGAGAAATCATGATGTGAAATCACTTTAGTTTGAGCTCTTAAAATGTGTGAGGAGTAAACGTATTCCCTCACACTGGTGACTTCTCTGTGAGAAGCGATCCTGTTGTCTCATGTTTGTAATTGTGAAGGGACAATGCCAGTAAAATGGATTAAGCAAATCCTCCTCCAGGGAATAGTTATTATAATTATTATAGTTATATATAAGTATTATAGTTATTATAATAGATAGTAGGGAATAGGTATTTTTACCTTACATTACGGTATTCATCATGTATTATCTCGTTTTTTATATCCTCTATCCTTATCCTATTTCTTTTTTGTATTGTTGTTTTGTTTATTTAATTTCATTTTACCATTTCATACTTTGTGTTTTTATTAATTACTTCAATTGTAAAGTACCAGAGCTGCAACCTCTGTATGAAAAGTGTTATATAAACAAAATGTATAATTACTACTACAACAACAACAACAACAACAGCAGCAACAATATTAAAAATAGGATAGATTAGTGGTCTGGGTATTTGAGTCCCAGCCAGAAGGTAATGGGTTCGAGCACTGGAGTTGGTTTGCCTGTAAGAAAGATCTGCAGAATATTTTTTCCTTGTAAGTATTTTCACTGTAAGTCACTTTGGATAAAAGCGTATGCCAACTACATGTAATTGTCCCAACAGCAGACACATATTAATATCTTCATTCATATAAACCTTTGCCATTTTCAAGATAAGGGGTTATTTAATGACGCCGTGTAAATGTCCATCCTGGGATCAAGACCAGATCACCCCACCTGTGGTCCGCAAATGACTCTTCGTTCTCAGGGTTGAGCGTCCCGGCTGAGGCGAACATGATGGTTGTGTCCAGGTCGGCCATTATGCCAGAAACAGCTCCGGCTGCTGTGATGCAGGCCTGGGTGCCTTTGTTCCCTGCCTGCAGCGCCGACAGCACCAAGGACACCTAGAACACATGGCAAACACTATAGCGCTCACAGCACACACTACGGGCTATTTTAAGCTATTCAAATGAGACAAGAAGCAGAGAACATTTATATCTGCTGTATCAGTACATTAATGACGATGTAAGGTACAGTAAGAATTTTTCTCATTTAAACGTTGTCAAAGTCTTCGATGTTTTAAGGCTTTATCCAAGCTTTGCATTTGTTGGCTGAGTAGCAGAAAACATCTGCAGTGAAATGAAAATAGGCAGAGTGGATTAAAGCAGGAAGCAGGAAGCTAACCGTACATTAGCTCGGAGATGGCCGTACGATCACATTAAGTTAATGAGTCTGACTCGACAAATAACTTGGCTCCCTTAAAGACTGCTGCCTGTCCATTCCTCAAAAACAAATGGATGCAAACTAAGGCATGTTTCACAGAGTCACAAGCTTCAAATATCCATATGCACGAGGCCACAAATGATCTGATTATGAGCTCTGAACCACATGATGTACAAATTACCCTGCTGCACAAAGGCTTGCTACTGCCACTGCAAGGAGGATGATCAGGATAGTAGTCATTGCATGGTAGAAGTAAACCAGGTTGCTATCATTACCATATAAATTACAGAACCTAAAAACTGTGCTCTCCCTATTCCAGTTCAATAATAACACTGGCACACTGTTATGAAGGTTCAGAGGAAGCACAAGCTTCCCATCAGACACAATGAACCATTTAGGGTCTTCTTAATGCCCGTAGAGGCATAGGAAACAGTAACATAATAATGAGTAACTAAAAACCAGCTAATCATAATATATTCCAATGAACTACAGTAATTGCTTAATTTTAACACCCGAAAGAAATTCTGAGTAATTCATGGAACTCATTTACATAAAAATGTCAGTGCTGATTTGATGTTTTACTTCAAACAGCAGGGATAAGGGATTCAGTTCTCGATTATTAAAATAACAACAACAGACGCATTGGGACACTTATTAGCTTGTATGATCTGGCATCATCACATCACATCATTTCATTTTTGTTGTTTTTTAGCACAGCAAAACATGAACTGAATAAAAACAACACATGTACAGCACATGTACACTTGAGATTAGTGTGTGTGTGTGTGTGTGTGTTCTGCCCCCTATGACCAGCAAGTGCACACTGCACTGTCACGACCATACTGCCTACCTTCTCGGTGACGGCGCGGGCGCACTCGATGAGCTCCCTCTTGGAGAAGCTGTCGGTGGGGCTGACCTGCAGCGCCCCAGCCTTCTGCACCAGGTAGATGCAGCCGTGGCCCAGGTCTTGCACTCGCGTCTTAATCTGGAAGCCCACCTGAAAGCGGAGCACATTGGGTACTGCCACCGCATCCCGCAACGCCCTCCCGGGTCGCCATGGCGACCACGCCGCGGCCTATACCGGCATGCCTCTTATCGGACGCGTGAACGGAGACCGGCGCGGTATAGCGCGACTGTCACGTCTACTGCGATGAGTAGCATACATGTCTATTAGTCCTTAAGACTGGCTAGCGGTATGTGTCGCTATGGCAACCGGCACGTATGCAGGCAGACACATGATTAGACCTTTGTACTGTGTGCTTTGTACTGTGCCTTCTCACTGCCCTCTGTGGAGCACAGAGAAGCGTCAAGAAGATGTTGGTGTGAGCGCTGGGAGTGAGCGATGTTGGAGGCAGTATCTATTTCTGTTTGTCCACATTTAAGGAAAACCCTGCTGCCTCTATCTGTCAGTCTACATGCAGTTCACAGCACAATGCAAACTTAAACAGCTATGAGCATGGCCGCCATCGTACCTCCTCTGGCTCTGCCGTGGCAGCTGCTAGGCGGCCTTGGTTCGCCAGCTGCCCGTAGTCTACTGTAACCTGGGAGGCCAGGCAGCCCAGCTCCTCTGGGCACGTCACTGATTTAGTCATCTGTGAACAGAAACGTTCATAGTATCTGCAGCTACATTACATGTAACACTAGCTAGGACCAAGAACTGTAGGCCAGTGACAAACAGCATTAACTGTATATCATCATGACAGTAATGATTTACAGTTACATGACTTCCAGTATGTCATTTAAGAACAATCAATTCATTGAACAGCGCTACAGTGGTAGCTAAAACCTTTTTATCTTTATTTTATATTACATTTCTTACCAATACCAATGCAAATGTAATATTCTTCCATTGTTTCCAGACATTTTTCAAAGACATATCAGGACTTGGCTATGGCTGGGCACTCACCATCTCCTGGGCGGTGATGGCTATCCCCTTGGAGAACTTCACCATGGCGGTTTGGTAGTCCACAAAGGAGCCCTCGGGTTCAGCATGAGCTACATCCTCCAGCTGTGGAGGACCACCCACTACTGTCAATCTGAACATCAGCCATACATACTACAAGCACACAAGTTAGAAACAAACGACTGATTGACATTTGCTACCTGTTAATTACCACAGATATGTGAGCTGAGGATGCTGATATTTTAGTGACAGACACACCGATATGTGCAAGTCATGGCCGACTATTAACAAGGCCGTCATGGAAACGGCCTACACTCCAGTCGCATGAGTGACAGCTAACAATTCCGGGCGGGCGGGCGGCTTAACACTTGTCATCCATTTGACTAATGAGAGTCACTGAGAAGGACAGGCTCAGCAGAACACCCACTGTAGAGCAATAATCTTAAAGGGGGAGACAGTGGCTTGTCTTCAGACTGCCTTCAGGCCACTGACAGGGAAATTGGTATCTAGCTGAAATCGTTCTAAATCAAGATAGACCCTGATTTAGCAGAGCCGTGGTATAATTATCACATATACCGTATACTGCTATGTATGCTCAGCCAGGATGCCCACATGCCAACCTACCCTGCCCATGGCCTCCGCTATGGACTCCACCATGCCCCCAACCATGCCTCCCTCACTGGCAGCCTCGTTCAGAGTCACCATGATGTCGTCCACAGCCTCCTTCATGAGCTGGGACGCCTCAGAGATGGCATCGTGCGTGTGGGCAGCCTAAGGGTAAAGTCAACAGCACAAATTGTTTCTTTATTTAGCATAATAAATATAAACAGTAAGAAAAAATTAGCTTTTTAATGACAGTAACTCTCACAATGATTTACCATAAATTATTATCGTGTTTCATTATCTTAACAAAGATAGATTACATACTGTGGTGTAATGACTTCTCATCTGGGGTCACCTCAAACAGAACTCTTGTGTCACACAATGCAGCCATGCTAAATTGTGTGTGCTCATGATGAAATACAAGCTACCTTGGGGTTTCCGCCCCCCTCCTTGGCAGCATAGAGCATCTGCAGGGCAGACTCAGACAGTGTCTTGGTCTGGTCCAGGATGGTCATCTGCTGCTGGTGGTCCTGAAGCTTAGAGGCCAACCCCACAGACGCCACGATGAGCGGCTCAAAGTAGCTGGCCAGCTGTGTCACCTTGGAGGAGAAGAATCGAGTGGAGAATGGACTGATGCTGCGTTCAAATGGGGCCGTGTTCATCACGTTCATGAGAAGGGGCCATATGAACGCTGATCTTGTGGCATTCACGAAGTCGTGAAGTGGAACGTTTCGGAAACGTTTCGAGTTCACGAGTTCCATTTGAACGCAGCACGAGTCTCCACATGATGAAGAGAGCATGCAAACAAGTATATAGGAAATAAATAATACAAATTGAGTCAATCAAAGTATTTCCCGCACATATAGAGGTTAAGTAAGGCAAAGATAATTAAAAAAACAAGAGCTGTGAACATGAAAACAAATGGCCTATCAAGATCCATCCCTCCCCAGCTGAATTAAGCTGATTAAGATATTGGAGATGATGCAACATCTTAGAGTAATTGCTAAAATGTATGATATTAAAATGCCGTGGATGATAAGCTGCCTAGACAAATTCTTGGAAACAAAACAATACAGCCGATGTTAGAGCAGGTGTTGCCTCTATAACAGACAGAGACTGGCCCATAAGCCCATGAAAAGCCTGGTGGGATCAAGAAAAATTCGACAGGGACCAGCACCTTGTGGCCGAGTTGTGCCGCCTCCCCGCGTGCGGCCGTGGAGATAGGATCGATGAGGTGGCCAATTTCCTGCACGGATGACGTCAGTTGGTCCTGGAGAGCCTGTTGAAACATGCGGTACCATTGGTAGCAGAACAAAACACAGAGCAACATCGGGATTGAGTTCTTACCTCTGTCCATGACGATAGACAGAGGAGAGACAGGGTAATTTCAACTCACCTCCATGGAGATGTCATCTCTACCAGGAAGGGTTTGCCCAATGGCAGCTAACGAAGCTTGCTCAATGTCCCGAATACACTTATTGATGCAGTCAATGGAGTAGTCACATTCCCTCTGGCCGGGTGCCTTGTCCCTGACAGTTACGATAAATAACTGTTACAGTGTGCTATCTTATTTAAAATTTATTTAAGAAGGTATTGTACAGTGATTTTAGCAATTTCCCAAACATTGTCCATGTTGTTGTGATACCTGTACTGTATCTGACGTAAGAAAACAAGACCAATAGCCCTTTGTAGCGGTGCTCATGGGAATTGTAGTAAGCGACATTAGCCAAACATTTAGGGTGCAGACAAACAGGTACATTTTCAATATATAATACACTATAAAGGGTTCAAAAACATGTACTCTAACAAAGTTGAGCTGCTGGATCAATGGCCCAAGTGGAATTCGGCCAACATCTTCATGAGCTTATTAACGTGAGACAAGGGAAATGCACGTGATGTGAACACTACAGAGCATTCAGTGCATACATATTAGTTGGTGCGCCCCCTGGAGGGAGCAAATCAGAAGTATTGCAGTGCGTAGCCGCTGAGTGGATGGTGTTTGTAATTGGATGGTGATAATGAAGAGGGAAGACACTTCTGTTCGTAGCAGCAGGAGGGGCCCAGCCATTGTATGAGAAAAGCTGATTAAAGTGAGGCCCGTCCTCCACAACCGAAGAGGGATTCATCTTTATCATGGCTCTGTAGTGTTCTATTATTACAAGGCAGCAAACAAGTTCAGCGTACATAAATTACAAATGTAATTTCATGCTCAGCAGAAGAGGTACACAGAAGAGACTCCTGTTAAAAAAATATACATTTAAAGTGGTTCTCTAGCTGTGGGCCGCTCCCCCACACAGTGAATGGCAAGATCCATTTAGTAGGGTCGTGTAAGGATTTAGTTTTGAATATAGTTTATTGCTACACTACAGTGACAACTGTAAATGTAGTTAAATTGTAAGCAAACATTTTAAGACTTAAAACATGCTGACCTGATGGCAGTTATTAGACTCTTGATGGAATCAGACACTGTTCGGGAGTGACCGGCCAGTATTGACCAGGTGGGCGGGTCCTTAGGGTTTAAGACCAATGAGCGGGCGGTTTCCAGAAGCAGGGCGGAGCTATCCAGCATTGAGCACGCTGAATGCACAATTGGTTCCTGTGCTGCTGAGCCCTGGAAAACGCGAGAGTGGGTGAAACAGCTATGACAGAGTTTCTCTCTATTCACAGACTACTGAGGAAGGGCCAAATGGACACCTCAACAAATAAGAACAATATCAATATTAGAACATCTGTGTTCTAATGACATTGAAACACATTACAGCCATAACATGTTGTGAGGTGTGCAAGAGGTTTCACAAAATGTTTCTGTAACATTAAAGGGAAAAAAGAAAAGTGTACAGCTGAATATCAGAGAAACTGTTTCAAAGTTCAGCTATGAGACATTAACATTCAAGCCAAATCTTACATGTACAAATGCACATCTTTAAACATGAAAAACATCCTTCACACTTGGAAAACTGTGGATATTTCAATTTCATTCCAGAATGTTAATTGAATTTGAATATGAAATAACTATTTATCCTTCATGATAAATAAGACCACCATGTATTTTGCTTCGTGTTTCTGTTGTAGTTTCATATTTCCCAAATTAAACACTACAACAATTTGATTTAGCAGCACAGTATTGCTTTAACATCCAACATGGTGTGGGGCATTCTAAATTAATTAACTCAATTTATATAATACATTTAATTTAATTGTAATCTGGACCAAAGTTTCTATTCTGGTGTTCCCAACCCCATAAAAAATAAAAAAAAGTAGTCATGGACACAATGAAATACAACAACACATTGCAGCTGTTCACATACAGTACACACCTCGTTGCTGATCTGAGCAGGAATGCTGGCGAACTCAGGATTGTTGGCAAATGTGGTCAGATTCTCTACAGCCTGAAGGAGTGGGGTTGTGGCAACACGACACCTGTTTCTATTTTCCTCAGAAAAATCCCCATCTAAGGCCTGAAACAACGTCATTGGGCATTCGGTCATTTGCAAATTCAACCAAAACAAATAATCAATCATAAAGATGCAGGGATGGGAACCTCAGTAAAGTGGTTGAGGGTTAAAAGCATAAAAACAACTCTAATTTACATTAGCTGTTTCGTTAGCTGAAGGGTTGACCTTGATGGTTTTGACAAGGTTGGCCGTAGTGTTGGCCACCTCTTTGGCAGACTGGACAAACTGTCTCCTAGCAACAGGGTTAGAGGTTCTTGAAGACGCTAGGCGACACGCGTTACAGAGGGCTGAGGTGTGTTTGGCCACAATCGTTGCTGCAGAGAGGACCTAACACACAAATAAAGGAAAAAAATGCATACAATCATACAAATTAGTGGGTGAGAGTCAACTAACTTATGATGTTCCTTAACGTACCATATCTTCTACAGTCAGTCACACCTAATGTAGCCAGTTTTCAATTGTTCTACAGTGCGTCTCTTGTATCTCTTAGCCTTTTTGGTATTCAGTAAAGAATGTACATACATGGTAGCTTCGGAATAAAAGTGGCAGGTCAAGCCAGATAACAGGAAAAAGAAAAGTTTGACATACATTTTAGAAAATACGGTAATCATCAGTAATCCACCGTACACTGTACAGCACAGTCTGCAAGGGTGGTGTAACGTTTCTCTCTCCCACATGACATCGTCATACAGCATGCTGTACACCATCTCACCTGTGAGGGACTGCTAGCTGGGTCTACTAGATTCTGACAAGCCATCTGTATAGCCTGGTTGGCTCGTGCAAACTGAATAGGATCCACTAGGCCCTCGTGGCCTGACTGGCTATTTGGATCGGAGACGCCTACAAGATATGAGGCCTATAGGGAAGGGAAAATATAGATTTTTGTTATTTCTGGTGGGGGAATGCAGTGCGTATATCTTCGCCAACTGGCCTGGGTAAAAAAAAAAAGAGATCACTGTGGCTCCGGCTGTGTGGAGTGATTAGCAAGCTTGTTTCAATGGAGAGCGGTAGAGAGGCTGTGATCTCACCTGTCCGCCAGCTTCTGTCAGTCCACACAGGGCCTTTGAAGCTACGCCCACACTCTCCCCGAAGGCTAACACATCGCCGGTCTTGCAATGCTGAGAAATTCCTGCCATGGCCTCCCCAAGGACCTGAGGCAGGTCAAAACAGAGGAAATGTAATAAGTAGAGCAATATAAATTAATGAATGAATAGAGGTTGAGCTGGCCACCGGGTCTTCACCTTGGAGTTCTCCATGACACTCTCGATGCAGTCGAAGTAGGAGAGCTCGTTCACAGGCTCGCTGGGGTTCTCCAGGAGCCCCCTGACCGCCTGAGCACAACAGGGAAACACAGACAAAGTGTACAAGTGTAAAACCAATAACCCTGTCCCAGAGAGTTACATTAGATGGATGGGCGTCAGCCACTCCAGAATTGACGCGCTTAATGCCAAGCTGTTGGCATTTGACGTAGTCAAAGTCATTTTACTGCTCTTTCAATCTAACCGACAGCTAATGTGTGCCATTCATTACAGGGCGAGAGATTTAAGGTTCTCATTGTAGCTACAGCAGGCATGGCTGATGCTGAATTGACCTGCGGATAAATTATGTGCCACGATGGAGTCACACCTAGAGGGACTCGAATGGCTCCGGGGCAGTAAGAGACTGATTGTTCCCTATGGGCACAGTGGCCTAACCTGCCGGGCCAATAGTTGGAATAGATAGTGCCTGTGTGCAATTTCTGTGTGCGGGGGATGGATACCTCCAGCTCTCTGAGGGCGTTGTCGCACTCCTTCTGTCCCGCTGCTTGCTGAGTGCACAAGGTGATAAGCTGGTTAATGCTCTCTGTCACAGCTCTGAAACACAGGGCAGCACCCCACAGCTGTGTTAGGTCGCGTGCGTAACCCGAAATGCACCGGGCGGTTCAGCCTTGGTACACCCAGTCCATTCACGCCCATTCACCCATTCCTCACCCCACCCCAAAAACACAGTTCATAGCGCGAAAGCATTTTGGCATGCTACCTGTATGCTAGCTATCACATGCACAAGATAATAGCAGGCCTACTGTAAAATATATCTAGAAAATACACTGAAAAACTGAATGCACATTTCATTAAAGATGATGAAACTAGATTTAGTGCAAAAAGATCCCAAGGTTCATCAGATGGTCTTATACTGAAACCCACTGCTCTAAACCAGCATTGCTTAAGTGAAAACATTTCCCCTTTTTGTTAATGTTCAATGTGAAAAGGCCTTTAGGAGCCAAACCGCATCGCTTGTGTTCAGGCCTGCTGAGCACAGACAGTCTCTAGTCAAGGAAGGCTCCCATTTCTCTAATTAGACAGAGAGAAGTCAGTCAGGCTCGAAGCCCCATGGGACTGCCAGCCCACTTCCCAGCACTTTTAACCAGGCATGGCGTAAGAACAGCTTAGAGATACAGGAGAGATGTTATGTGGAATTCAAGTCAAAATCATCTCTTTTCTTGTCCTACTACAGCTTAAGGCGTGAGTGCTAAAGTGTGAAAATCAAATGCCTAACATACACTGTTTATCGAACTAAAACATCATCTGGTTCACATAGAATACATTTCTGGTATCGGTCTAGAATCCATTAGCAGCCTTGGTGGATTGATGTACTGAAATGTAAATTTATATCCTTTCTTCTGTCAAAAATGACATGCAGGATGTCGAATCTGAGTTAAAGCATTTATTTCAAAAAATATTGTAAACATCGTGATATTCTTCAAAGGCATTTCTTGAAGCCTGTGAGTACTGTACGATCTGCCTTTACATAATTACAGCTGGCTTAAAAATACTGGTTTTAATTACACTGAATTACCCTTTCTGAGTCTATATAAATCCTGACTCACCTTGCCGCTACAGCTAGTAAGCTTTTGGCATTAGCTGCTCCTGGATCCACAGAGAGAGACTTGGCAGCCAGTAGAAGCTTACTGGACGCCATGGAGATGTTTTTCAGGTTACCGATGACTTGGATCTGGTCGTCCTGGCTCTGAATAGCCCCCCAGATAAACAAAACAAAAAGGAATGTACCTATTTTTAGAACAGTGTCGACTACAAATATATTTTCAAAATAATGAAATCTATATTGTTTCCATTCAATTTCCTATTGTGGAGCCCGCAGTACGAATTGCAGCATAACATAATATCTCTGTACAGTGTGTTTTTGGCAGCAAGTTTACAGTGTTGTTCAGCAATTAGCGCTTAAGGATGATGTGGGCGCTGTGCTTCATTGTGAGCATATGATGTTCCCTTGACTATCTCTTCCATCATCTCAGCAAGCCTCTATGTCATGCAATACCAGAAGAAGAACATCACCAAACATCTTATTGCTGTATATGCTGCCGGGTAAGTCACCACAAAGTTGATTGCATGCTTAAGTGTATTGTATGACAATGGTTGTTTTAAAATACGTACAGTAGCTTAGAGGCTACTGTAGCTTGCTTTCAGTCAATTATTAATAAAACAATGAATATGTGTTAGAGTTATACAATGCAAAACAACAAACAATCTTTACATTCTAATACCTAAGATGTATATTATGATTCATCCATGAATATGATTCATCCATGAATATTTATATTCCTAAAGTGCATGCTATCAAAATGATAAGGTGTGTGTGTGTACATATCAGATGGCGAAACCCTACTTGAGTGTGTCCAGCCATCTCAACTCCGGCATCCAGGAACTCATCAAAGTCCTGGCTGAACTTCCCAGAGGCAACAGCTAGCTGGCTGCTGGTGCCACGAGAGGAATGGACCACCTCTCCAGCAGAGTGGTTCAACTCGGCCGCTGTGTGGTTCAAATCGGTCTGGGCCTCCTGAAAGGACTTGCTGCACGGAGGCAGCTTGGAGGGAACAACACACATCAACTGCTGTTAAGATCAACTGCCAAATTAACCATACCATTAACCATTACTGTTCCTGTTAAATGACCAGTTTAGCTTTTAGCGTTCGCCGTTAGGTCTTTTTAAGTGTGCCGTACTGTAGGTAAATTATAAGGAATTCCCAGTTTGTTGCTCCTGTGTTGGCTTGTTGGTTGGCTGGCTGAGTGACTTACATTTTCCACCAGCAGCTTTTTGCTGGCCTCTCCAATGCTCCGGAGGGCCATGTCTACATCCTTCTGGCCTGGCAGGCAATTCACACAATTATTCAGGGAGTGGGACACTGCTTTGGCCACCTGAAACAGAAACACAGCACAGTGTTCTGTCAATGGGGTGCTATTAATCATTCCAACAGCACAGTCCCCAGAACACAACTATGGTGGACCGTAGCAACAATATTACATACGGGGCCGGCCTCAGTGCTGCAAAACAATCAGTCCCTAATTTATGCTATCGTCACAGACGTATGCCAAACAATATGCTTATCCCCGAGAGGGCTGCCTGCAAAGGAGCAGTGTTTTTTACTCTGACACCCCTGGGAGAGATTTGCCAGGCGTGAGAGGCGGGAGAGAAAAATAGCAACGCTTCAAGGAGATTTATATAATTGTCATGCAGAGGAGAAATGTTCAGTTGATGGTAAAGAAGAAGCAGAGGGGGACAATGGAATTTCAGCAAAAATAACGCAGTCTCTTATAAGCACTAGTTCTCGAACTCTTTATCTCGCTACACCCAACACTAAACATCAGTGAGCTAGCTTGCGACTTTTGCTGTGTTCCAGACAACTCGGCGGTTGGTTATTTCCCAGTTAAAATTTCCAGTTTTCGACCTCAAAGCGTTCCAGGTGCACAACGCTAAATGTAAACAAAAAACATGGCTGACCGTAAAAACTACCAAATAACATTGTCGACATTGACTATTTTCACATCAATTTACATATATTTACTTACATGTACTATAACAGGTTTTTCTATATGTTGGCATGTATTATTTTTATTAAATAACCCTAACCCTAGTACTACAGGTAAATACTTTACACTCTATATTTTATACTTCACACGTATACTTTACATTGCCTTTTTTATGATGGTCTAATGCGCCTCCATGGGTGCCGCCATTGTTGTGTGATGTCACACTGGGAAGTCAGGGTAGTTGGATCTGCCCCGAGTTCACAATAGGAACTCCGACTTTAAGTGGCGTTCTATTGTATTTTTCCAAGTAGGAGGTCGTAATTTTTTGACTTCCGAGTTGTCTACACCAAACACTAAACATAAATGAACTAGCTTGCATCTTTATCTTGCTACACCCAACACTAAACACCAGTGAGCTAGCTTGCGACTGTGTCTCGCTACACCCAACACTAACCACCAGTGAGCTAGCTTGCGACTGTGTCTCGCTACACCCAACACTACAGACCAGTGAGCTAGCGTGCGGCTATCTCGCTACACCCAACACTAAACACTGTAGAAGCATGCTCACCTGGGCCAACCTCTGCTGGCTCTCAGCGTCCCCAGGGTGAACTAGGGCCTGGTGGGCTTCATGGATCAGCATGGCCGAGCCCTCCATTACATACTGGGCCGAGTCCAGCATTGCTGCTGAAGCCTGGGGCTCCTTTGTGCTGGCTGCAACGCCTCTGGCTGCCTGGGCCAGTGTCCTCAAAGCCTGCGCTGTTTCTCTCGCTGCCACACCTACAGCATGTGGAGCCACGCAAACAGGTTGACAGAAATGTATAGTAAGTGAGGTACTTATTCCAGTTAGAGCCAAGTCATTACATAACTGTTACGATTGCATCCAGGACTAGGGTACACAAGGCAGTGGTGTCGTTGGGCCTGGACGTAATAGCCCTGAATGTTTTATGAATAGCCCGGGATATCAGTCTTTTACAAAAATTAGAATACATTAAGCTACAGTACATTTGATCAAATCTACTGCATAAGATCTACTGTCATTCCAATCATGCATTAAAGCTATTGAAAATAATTTTAAATGGTATTGGGATGATTACTGTACATAGTTACTATTAGAATAGTCTAAAAGTAATAGTAGGCTAAATATGTTTAGGGATATTCCTTGGCTCAGTTGATAAGTTAGCTACGTGTTTTATCACAAGGCTATTTTGTCACCTCGTTATCAAATACCGTTTGAAGCTAACTACATATTGCTAATCATTGCAAGACATTGTTCAGGGCTGTGATTTAATAAATATAAGCATATATATATTGCATTTGCAAATAATGAGCTGACACTTGAGAGTTAATGTTTTCTGGGCTGGGCTAAGCCCCCAATGTTCCAAGAGCCTAACAGCGTCTCTGCTTCAAGGTGCTGTATTAGGATGTTTAATTACTGCCTGACAGCCTTGTTAATGTGCACAACAGCAGCGCAGTAGGCATGGGCGCTTTCTGCGAGAGCAATTGGACAACATTTGTATGTTAGCAAATTATCTAATATAGAGACATGTGGACTCATGTGGGTGTGCCCTTAACACATTATACATAAAACAGGAAAAGCAGCAAATTGAATTATCCAGCCAAGTGGAGCCAGTTGCTGATGGAAAGTTAAATCCAGTGAAAATAAGATTAATGTGTAGCTGACACATTGGCACCCTGGGTCACCCAGTGAAACCAGCCTCAGAGCCTTCCTTGTTAAAATACATTATCCACGCTTTGTCTTAACCGTTCCTCCACCGGGAGCATTCATTGTGCTTCAACAGAAGGTAAACTAGGCAGGCCCTCTTTGAAGATCATATTAAGATAATTTTGACAACCATCATATAATAAATATGCAGGTCCACTTGTTTTTTATCCTTATACTCTGTTGACACAGCTAAGAGAAACTGAAATCAGACTACCAAACAGGCTAACTACAATACCCACATTCTATTAAAAGCTAAAACATGCAATACAACGTAACCTAAAGGGACACTCCTTGATTTGTGACTGGATATTTTGTTTTCTGTTTTAGAACAAGAATGCGTGTCACACTCTCCACTGTCTCACGCAGGGGTCTGCAACCTTTACTATCAAATGGCAAAAAAATTTTATATTAGACTGTATATATACAGTCTGGAGCTGCAGAAAATACTATACAAATTAACCTACCAACATTAGACCTAAATGAGAATTAATTCCCGTCTTCCCAGGCCTTAGGGGTGTTTTTGAACTGTGGGGACAGTGAAATGTTAGGGAATGCGGACGCATGCTCTCCTCCGAAGATATATTTTTCAAATAAAGCACTTAAATGCCAATTTCTGGTGACTTGAAAACAGAATATACTAGCCTATGCCCAACACTGTGCACTCACAATTGTGAATGGATAAGATCCATTTGGATACTGGTGAAATCAGCGGACACAGGCTATCAATATAAAATATAATTTGATGTTATATTTTTGGGGATGGACAAAACCTAGATTAAATTCTATATGATGTTTGTCAAAGCCACATGGAGCCACTGTAGAGGGGCTCAAGAGCCACAGGTTGCAGACCCCTGGTGTAATGTGGGCCTGTCTCACCTGTATAATGTTCATTCCCCTGTGCAGCGCAGGTCAATAGCTGGGCCATGGAGGAGCCTACAGCCTTGGATGTACTTCCCAGGTCCTGGGCACACTTCTGCAGCTGTGGGAGCCACAGGAAACACACGTGAGCTGTTGGATCTGTTGGATCTGCACCCACAACCTCCTCAGCAGCAGGAGCAGCAGCAAACAAAACGACAGACAGTGGTGTTAATCATAGACTACACTTGTACTGACCGACTCGCCAGGAAGAGGTTTGAGTTGGCCATCGATAACAGACATCTTGGCATCCTGAAGTTCACTCCGGAGGGTCTGGACAGTTTTAAGGGCTGAGTCAATCTCCAGAGGTCCGCAGGCTTCATGGGTCTACAGCATAACAGGACGCAGCGAGTGCTTTGAGTCTGGTGTCTCTCTGCGAATGGCTGACATATTAGAATAGACTGCACAAGTGTGTGTGCATGTGTGGAATCTCTGGGACGCGTGGCTGCGTTCACGTGGGGCTCTGTGTGGAGAAACTGTGCTGCGTACCTTGTGGGCAGCAGTACGAAGTTCTGCCAGGCAGGTAGCCAAGTTCTTGGCACACTGGCCAAGTTGCATAGCAGCGGCCTGGTCCGTCACTGTGGGAACTGCTGACTTAGCGGACGTCACCATTCTACTGCCAGGCTGGAGGCGGTGACGAAGAAAAATGCATGAGCAGCACGCACGCACGAATACACTTAAACCACATATTATTGAAACTGAGTGTGCGGTTCTTTTTCCGGATTGCTTTTCCGACAGCCGTGACCTAACATCACCATAATGGCAACAGGACGAGAAAGAATGACAGCTTGCTGCTAAAATAGCATATAGCTTACTGAGGACTAGGCCTGACTCGGCAAAACAATCACTTTAAGTGATTGTCGCCAGAACGGCATCAGTGACCCCTAAAAAGATGAGTGTAAGAAAGTGAATTACAACCAGGTCATGCTGCTGCTCTTATCCAAATCGACTCACAGTGATTGCAGGAGGGCCTGTGGTGAGGCTTGAACCCGTGACCTTTCTCCTGGGAGCCCCGCACTCTAGCTACACCCCCTCCCCCGACAGATCCACAGATTGGAAACACAGAGGGTTCAACGGGTGGCACTTACGCTTTCGATTTTTAGAAATAGGAAAGTGGGGCTTTTCACCCTTTATGCAAACCAGGACCTTTGATCAATCTGAGACCACACAACTGCTTTGGGGTAAATGGACCTTGTTTCAGGCCTTGCATGGTAGAGTTAGCTGTCTGGACGCTGCCTATACGTCAGCCTCTGCAGCAAAGTGCCTAAGTGACACGCCCAAGCGTTCCATTGTTGCTTGCATTGCAATGCATTGCAATGCTCCGCCTCTGTTATTACTCCAGTATCTTTGGTGCTAGTGTAAGGCCCCTACCTGCAGAAAGCTCTGGCCGGCCACTATAAGGGCAAGCTGGGCACCCAACTCCTCAGGCTGGGCCTGGCTGCTCCTCATGCCCTGGACCAACTGGGGGATGGTGTCAGCCACAGCCTACACACACACACACACACACACACACACACTGAATGCCCTGTCCCGTATGCATCAGAGGTTTAGCCGGTATCATGCGCACACTATACTGCACCACCAGGACGGTCTTTTACACAATAGCAGACCGGTGCTTCTCTCCCAGCCCGGTCTCCAGCGGCTATGTCCGTACCTTGCAGCTGTGCACTAGCTGCTGGTGTGAGGCTGTGTTTTTGTTGGACGCCGCTGCATTCTGGGCAGCTGCAATGGTCTGTGTAGCAGCAGCCGCTGCCTGCTTAGCTGCAATCTGTGCACAAGGCAGGCACCCAGAGAAATCATTATGACAACATTAGCATAGCAGGTAGAACGTGTTGTGAAGTATTGCTGTGCCAGGGAAATTCTACTGAATCCAAATAGATAAAAGAAGCCCCCTCACTATGTACGTCTTATTCAGCGACTGCATCAACAACAAAGAAATACACTCCTCCGTTGATATTAATTCACACACACAAGGCTTGCTTTGAAGAGATTGCATCGCTTTAATGGGAAAGCGGAGGGAAAAGGCTTTCTTTGTTTACTGTGTGGAGGAAGGGTAACAAAGAAACGTGAGCAACAGTGACATATTTGTTCCGAGGAAAACAAACAAGATGATGGTTGGGTCGCAAATGAGCTGAGCAGCTCTGACTGGTACAACAACCAGTAGATAACTTGTTCTATACTTCTATACAGCATGTTGTAAGTAACTATGTGGCGGATGAACAGGAGCTGTATATCTTTCAGGGGCAAATGGGGTTAGAGCAGAGCTAATCCAGAAACAAAGAGAAGATTAAAGGGGCCTTAAACAGCATACACACACGTTCAAGTTCCTCTCAACTTTAAAGGAACATGAACATATGTATGCTTAAATCCCCACTGAAAACCCTTGTCTAAAGGGTTTTTAACCCTTTAGACTCTAAAGGGTTTTTAAAAACCCTTTAGACAAGGGTTTTCAGTGTCTCTTGTGACATCCATGGGAGGAAACTACAAGTTTCTGTAGCATTTTGGCCAGCAGAGAGATTTAGAAAGAGATCTAAGAAATCTAAGAGAGAGCTAAGAGAAAATGTAATGAATTGCCAAATATTGCAAATAATATACAAATGCTGTCATGTTTTTAATCTGTACAGACACATGCTAAACGCATGTTAAACATTTTGATATCCACACTTTGTTTTAATCTAGCTCGATTTGGTTTAAAACAGTATACCTGCACATACACGTTTATATGTATAGATCTTGAATTAAAGGTATACTCTCAGTCTTTATAGTATTTATATAATTGACCAGTTACCTATTCCTTTTTCATAAGATTTTCAATTGCAATGTCAATATTTGCACAGATTTTTTCAGATCTGTAGTGAGGGATGAAAGTCACAGGAAAATGATGTCAAGCTGGTACAGGTATTAGAAGTACTATTGCATACAGATACACATTAGATACAACTTATTTTAGCATGTTGAGACCAAATGACCCCTTTAAATCCAAACCAAACAGCTAGTATGGGTAGAGCACCTCTAGCCTGTTGACCAGTTTCTTCTTTATGGCATTCTGTGCTGCAGCGTTAGTGGCCACGCGAAGTCCCTCCGCTGCCTCTCTCAGCCTCTGCTGTTGGTCCTCGTTCTCTGGGTAGGCTGCTGCCCCCTGAGGACACATACAGAAACATAAACACACACCCAGGCTCTCCAGTCCCCACAGAGGCACAGCTTTTTAGCTGTGTCTTTCTTTGGACGCCATCTACTGTGGGGCACCAGTACTGAAGCTTAAAAGATTTCGCTAAGTCATTCTTTGTAATGATGTAATGACACATTTATTATGCCCTTTTCAGAATGTGCAGGGTTACCGCAATATAGAAGGGAAACGCACCATTGCAGTTGTTATCCATTACAGTTAAGCAATCATTTAAAAGGGGAGGTTGTCTAGGCCACAATTTGCCCCCACATAAACGTATATTAATATTTACAGTATAGTAGGTAACACATAATATTTTGTCAGTGGACAGATATATCAACTCTCTGACAATTTTGTGCATACCTGCTGTACAATGAATGCAAATGTGGTTCTGTTTCTGTTTTATGGCTGTTGCCAGGGAAACCACCTCTTCCAGATACCCATTTCCTCTTGATAATGACAGCAATGTGGTGATTAATGTGTCACAGATCAAAAACATCTAACAAGGCATAAGCAGTGCTCCACTCGCCTGAGTATTTCACATTGATAATATCCTGCTCATTTGTGCTCGTCGACAGCGCCAGGGGCTTGTTAAGAATCACTGATGTTTTGCTGATGTCAAATGGAAAATGAGCCTGTTGACTCTAGTGCACAGTAAAGCCAGAAACTGTTTCTGGCCAAGGACAGTAATTTGTCTGTTTCCTTTCCCCACCCCCAATCACAACTATCATTTATCTTCACATAGTAGTAACACTACGGTGGACATCTTGTGGTGAGATATGAATAATAGGGGACTTTAGAGCCAAGAGAAAGAGATGCAATGTATTTAAATGCAGGTTAAAATGTTACAAAGGTGCTTTTTCTTTTAACATAAATTGTAATAAAATGTATAAACAATAATATTAACAATCAACATAAAAATTAACACACTAATTACCACTAGTTAGTTAACTAGTAACTGAAGGCAACCTGATTATGTTTATATTATATTAAGTGTAAGTGTAAGTGTAAGGTAAGTGTAAGGTAAGCGTAAGGCGTTACACTGCTGTACAAGCATACAGCAGTGGTCCATCCTTCTGTCCCCTACAGCAGTATGCAGACAGGTCTCACCTTGGCAGCCTCCACCATCCTGGCCGTAGCATCCGCTAGTAGCTTAGCTGCGGCTAGCAGCTTCTTGGAGTTGTCCACATCCACCTCGGCCTCAGCGTCTGACCTCATGGCGTTAACAAGGTCAGAGGTCGCCTGGGCGAGAACCCTGGCCTGGCGGACCATCTCCCCTGGTCACACACATAACAGATATTACATGTGTGCTCATGCACACACACACTGTAGATATGGTCCTGTGTTACCAACTGCTACATTCAGCCAAGTCAAGGTCATTTCAACAGGCCTGTAAAGGTCCTACTGCATATTCAATATGTTTTCTAGGAAAATATATAGTGGAGTCCTGAGCAAAAAACACACTCCCTCTGCATGGGTTGTAATCCGAGCTCCTCTTTTGTTGTCCTTGCCGGTCCAGCCGTGCGTACATGTTCATGTGTGTGTGTGTGTGTTTGTGTGTGGCCCACAAACCATTTGTTTTGGTCTGAGATGCTAGTGCTTAGGGTTCCTTTAATCACAGTAATATTAGCAAATGCCCATATTTCACATAAACACTACCACATTGACCTCCAATAGGACAAGGAAATACCTCCAGGAAAAACATTATCACCTAAAATTGCACAAACCTTAAACTGAATTAGATTGATATTATACCTTACACAATACACACCCATACACAGAAGACAGGGTAATAATAGTGCCTTATTTTACTTCGATGCTGTAACACCTGCATTTACCCTTGGACATCATTAGTGATACCTTTAAGCAGGGGAAAATCAAACCTTTACTAATACTATTAGAAAAGGTTTTTGATAATGTGATGTGGCTGACAAAACACGACCATGAAAAGATGTAGCTGTATCACATCCAGCTAATTCTGTTGAGAGCTGAAAACATCTCAAGCCAAGAATTGCCTTAGTGGTCAAGGTTGCTTCCTGCTCACCTTCTGTGGCAGTGAAAAGATGTTTGCTATCTCCACAACGATAGCGAATCTGTTTAAACAATTAATGTTGATCTATACTGTACTGCTTCTTTTTTATTTTGTATTCATTATTGAAGTGTTCGCTCAAGCAAAACGTGCACAGGTCATGTGTTTTCTTTTAAGTTCCAAAGACTCCTGAAGTTGATTGAAGCCAGATTGGGAGCTCTGTAGTGGTTTTGGATGACATATTTTCAATAAACCCCTGAGAATTGGCTTGGTTTGTAAATGTTTAAGCCTCATGGCTCTAACAATAACACATTGTTATTGTACCTCAAGCTTTGAGAATATTCCAATAGGAGCTTTTCATCTAAGCTGAAATATAACATGACATCTCAAGTGCCTCTCAATCAAAGCAGGTCATGTTCGCTGATAGCACTGACACTTAATGACTTGAGGAAATCATTTTTCATTTGAACATTCCTTGTAAAATAACTACTGCAGGTATATCGTTAATGATTTCCTAAGTTACAGTCCTTCTAACCACACATTTCAGCACCAGCTCACGGTGGATGAAACACAACTGTTCACAAAAGGATTTAGAGAACAGTGGCAGCATAGGAGCTCTATAGGAGAGAGCCCAGAACTCAGCCTGGGTTTGATTTTCCAAAACCAAAACATAACAACTCATAATGCAACCACACATTAACAACAACAATTTCTGCACAAAAATCATCGAGTGTACCTTAAAACCTAACGGTCCAGCTTTAAAGGTGGAGAATTATATCCAATATACGTTTTGTCAAACTGAGCAAATACCGCCAGCTGTTCCGTTCTGTGTGGCTCTGAAGGGAGAGGTGTATTTCTGTTGATGTTCTTTCTCCTGCATCACTTATACGCTACCTTTAAACCAGCGCATGGTCAATACAGGCCTTCTGTCCATCCCCCTCCCCTCCACTCACCGGCATCCCCCATGGCGGTGAAGATGTTCTCTGTGACGTTCATGATGGTGTCTGTGGCCTGGTCGTAGCGTCCAATGGGCTCTCCACAGCTGGCGTAGTGGCGGACGTGCTGCAGCAGGTCGCCAAGGGCCTGGCTCACCACGGCGGCCGCCGCCCCCACCTGCTTCAGCAGCTCGCCATCGTCCGTGGCGGAGCGGCAGGCCTTGACGCACGTCTCCACGGAGCGATCCACCAGCTTGCCGGCCTCCACAAGCTGCTCCTGGCACACCGGGGAGCTGATGGTGGGACTCACCACCTGCGCAGAAGGAGCAACAACTGCTTGTATGGACTACATGGCTTGTTTCATGTCATTTATACTGTGTGTGTGTGTGTGTGTACAGGCGTACAGTAGATACCAAACGTGGGAATAATTAACGGCAAACGCGTGGAATTATTTATACCCGACAGCGCTGCGATTACTGTAGCGCGTAAGAAAACGTCAAACCCACACACACGCACACGCAGCCAGAGCTGGCCTAAGACCTGCAGAACAGTACCTTGGTGCAGGCCACCAGCTGTGAGGTGGACAGAGCGCACTGAGTGGCAGCTGCGATCACTCTGTTCTGCAGCACCGTGTCCTCGGCAGCCTGCGCCACATTCTTGGCCTTCAGGACCAACATGGCCGCCGCGTTGGCCACCGCCTTGGCCAGGTTCATCAGTATGTCCTGAGAAAACACACACCCGCCGGGAGAAGACAGAACAGCTGCACAGATGTTCCTTAATGAGCCGCGAAGAGCCCCGTTAACTGTATACTGGCAGGTCAGGGGTGCAGGCTTGTGTGTAGCCTAAAAGGAATGGGCTGCAGCTAGCAATACCACAAGCTAGACATTGCAATAAGAAACTGGAATATACTCTTATGTTGTACTCTTCAACAAAGTAGACGGAACCCACTGAATCCTCCGAGATACATATACCGGTACTGTAATTATTGATATGCTTTTAAACATTTCACATGATAACACATAATTTAAAACACATAAGATAGTGCTAATAGGATGTAGTTAAAAATGCAGAAGAATTGAGAAGAATGAAACAGGCATTTTGATTGGCTCTACATACTGTAAACATTAGCCAACGGGCAGTTAGTCCCGCTAGCCTCATAAACGCCACCAGAAAATTGCAGTGAGTGCAAAATATGTACGTTGTGAATTTTTAAGAGAGTCTTCCTGTTTGGCAGTGGCGCCGTGGCGACAGCGACCCAGGGTGTTGTGTGTGTCCTAACCTGGAACCTCTCGTCGGTCTCCGCCTCTCCCATGTGACGGAGCAGATCCCCACTGGCCTGACCAATGCTTCCTGCTGCGGTTAGCACCGTCTGTCTGGGCTGTGTGTTGGAGTGACATCACCATAGTCATCACACACACACACACACTGGTCCGTACCAAACATCTGTCTGTGGCTGGATGTGACACTGATTAATACTATCATTCATCTTTGATCCTGAGGGGGATATTGATACTGAGGAAAATACATGTGAGGCTACATGTCTCCAGGTGTTATTATGGGATGTTCAGCAGGGACAGGAACTGTGGGGGTCAAACCCCAAAAAGGGTGTGAGATAATTTCAGGATTTTTACAGAATACAAATCCTAATTACGTGATTAATAAGTATTAAAATGTACTGTAATGTATATATACATTACATATATACATTTTTTTTTTTCCTCTCCGGGAACCATCACCTTATCGTGGTGGAGAGGTTTGGGTGCCCCCATGAACCTGAGGGCTGTGTTGT
>JAODTR010015217.1:0-22349 GCA_025399935.1 Amblyopsis rosae
GATCTGGTGGCTGTGTGAATGCTAATACCAACAGGCTTTCCAGAATATAAATAAACAATAATAATAATATAATAATATAATAATAATAATAATAATAAACAAATAAATAAAAGATGAGAGCAATACTGGTATGGAGCCAGACTAGCTAG
Source organism: Amblyopsis rosae (assembly GCA_025399935.1). Lineage (NCBI taxonomy): Eukaryota > Metazoa > Chordata > Actinopteri > Percopsiformes > Amblyopsidae > Amblyopsis > Amblyopsis rosae. Next base: position 150 of record JAODTR010015217.1, read on the forward strand.
TGGTCTGATTGGAGCACAGACCGTCGCCTAGCAACCCAAATAACGATGACAACCACCACTACCCCCCCCCCACTTCCCCCAATCCCCAGAGATCTCTGAGCTGCCCCTGGTACGTCTGGACGTGTCGTGCAACCACATCTCCCACGTGCCCGTGTGCTACCGGCACCTGCGCCACCTGCAGAGCTTTCTGCTGGACAGCAACCCGCTGCAGCTGCCCCCGGCGCAGGTGTGCTCCCGGGGCAAGTACCACGTCTTCAAGTACCTCAACATGGAGGCCTGCCGGAGGAGTCAGGAGGAGGTGGAGCGCCACCTCCGGCCCACCGGCTTCAACAGCTGGTGAGAGAGGGAGAGAGTGGGGAAGAGGACGAGAGAGATTGGGGTGAGGGAGGGGGAGATTGGAAGAGAAAGGAGAGAGTGGGATGGGGGGGAGGAATGGGGAGATGGGGATATGGAGGCATAGAGAGAGGTGGGTGAGAAGGGGGGGTTAGAGATATGAGGGATGCTGCTCATTAGGGAGAGGACTGCTGGAAAGTGGGCCAGAGGATTGAGCAGTAAAAGGAAAGCAGGGACGTATCAAATATTCATGAGCTATAATGGAGCACCAAACCCCCAGGATGGTCCGGGGGCTGTGGGCAGCACTAACATCCCAGAGATGGTGTGCTATGAGACAGACCGGGAATTAACCTTTCTGGGCCTGTTGTAGTCCATAGTGGAGGTCAGGCGAGGGGAGATAAACCATGAGTCATGAACTCATGGTGTGTGTGTGTGTGTGTGTGTGTGTGTGGCGCGCTGCCCTGTCTGAAACTTACTCCCCTCTCCTCCCTACAGCCTGTCGGACCAGGAGCTGTTCTCCAGTCAGTTCGGAGGGCTGGACTCGGGCTTCAACAGCGTAGACAGTGGCAGCAAGAGGTGGTCCGGGAACGATGTAAGCCCCCGGGGGGCAGGCACCGGGGCCTGTGTGGCAGACTTAATGGACACACTGTAGACTCAGTGGAGACCCAACGCGAAATGACTGTGTCTCTTGTGTCTTTGTGTCCAGTCAGCAGACGACTTCTCAGAGCGTTCCCTCCGCCTAGCCGAGGTCAGTCGAGACCAGAAGAACCTGGAGGAAGAGGAGGAGGAAGAGGAGGTGCAGGCGTCCCCTAAACAAGGTGAGGACACGCGCATACGTATACATACTCGCAACCCACGCACGCACGCACGCACACACACACACACACAGTGAGTAGGCGATCATAAAAATACCAGTGGCACTCGACCATGCCCTCAGAATGGACGCTTCTGTAACTGGGTGAGCAGGTAGGTAGAGTAGAGAGAGGCTTCACCTGGATGTTAGCTCATGGTTTTCTCTTAGTCCATGTAAAGGTTTATTGTTTGTTTTTTATTATGCGACTCTAAAGGCACATCTGTTTCCACTGAAGGAAATGTGAAAGGGTAGATTAGCAACAAATAATGAATGACAGGTAATGTACATACTGCAGTATTGAATGAAAATGTGCTTCGACACACTAAGTACGATGAAAAGCCCCTTTATATCCCCCTCTTCCTGCAGCCCCTCATTTTCCACAGGGGAGGCCTTGTTTTATAATCCCTCCACAGTTATATTCTGCTGCAGCTCATATCTGTCCCCCACCCGCTCTCTCTCTCTCTAGTCAACGGGGAGCGGGAGCAGGTGGACTACATCGACAGCACAGTAACAGAAGAGGTGGAGGAGAGGCAGACAAGCCCCCCCACGCCTGCTGTCACAGCACCGCCTACAGTAAGGATTCTGGGTTGTTATTAATCAACTATTAATAGTTAGATTTACATATACTTCATATGATGGCTAGTTTCAAGCAACCCCCTTCCACCTTGCATGCACAGACCGCTTATTTGTAGAGGTAATGGTGGTTTACAGGTATATATAGCTGTTGTGAGCTAATACACTGTTTGTCAAAATTCACAAAATATCTCCTTGAATGTCGCTAGCTTACCGTCATGTGCAGTACGGCTACACAACCCTGGCTCCGTTAATAGGAACATGAACAAAGTGGCAAACACCGCTCACAACAACAATGCCCTTGGCTTCGCAGTACATTTCAATGTGTGGGGGCGGAGCTTCTGGGGGAGTTTGCTTTGAATTGATCTTGAAGTTGGCCATTCTTCAGAACGCTTGCTAACCCTGCCTTTTAAATCTGGCTCTGGATTAGAGAACTGATTTCTTTTTTTGTTATTGGTTTATTTGCAGGAGGTACATGAGCAGCCCTTTAGGCTGGAGACCCAGGACTCCACACCACGCAGGTACAGTAGGTGCACGCTACACTCTTTGTCCTGACACACCCTCTGCTAGCCTGTAATGGTTTGCGAGTATCTTCTTCTTTCATACGTGGAAGTGCGTATGTGTCAGAAGAATGCAGTTGAGGGCGTCGTTAGGCCAGTGAAAAAAGACATTGTGTTTTTTATTTTTATTTTGTATTGAACCCTCCCTTGTTTTACAAGGTCACACGAGAATTTGAGGAGCTGGGAAATGTCAATAGTCTGCAGTTTCAATTATTAGCAGTAATACTCACTATACCTAGAACTCAGCTGGAGGAACAATGCCAAATACCTCTACAGAAAGCCACACTGGATGTCCAGACAGGTCTTTAGTCTTTAATCAAACTTGATGACATGTTCCACAAATTCAAAACAGTGGTTTAGGAAGCTGGAGAGATGACGTTTAAATCTCCTATGTTACAGTACAGGATGTCCTCACTGGGTTGAGAAAGGCGCGTAACACAGGGATGATAATGAGGTAATGAAGATGTGTTTAGATCGGGAGAACTGCGTCCACGCTGTAGCTTATTTAGTAGCGTCTCCATCTCAATGCGAGCGTACAGCAGGCCGACTCCCGTCACAAGGAGGCAAACGCATGACCCTGCAGCCAGAGCCAGTGTTTGCTATGCTACTGACACGCCGTGATAAACAAATACACACACACGCTGGTGTTGTACAGCCACGGGCTCCCCAAGTGCTCCTCGAGGAACACAGATACGATCATTGACAAAGGGAATGTGGCTGTCTGGTGACTCATCACCGCCCTCTGTGCGTTTCCCTCTCTGACTGGTCCTCATGTGGCTTTCCTCCGTCTGCCCCGCTCAGGCCCAGCTTACAGGTGGGGCCTGCTCAGCCAGCACCTCCCCCCGGCCCCTCCTCCTCCCCCTCCAGCCCCACACTAGAGGGGGAGAAGAGGAGGCCCGGCACGCTGCTCATCTGGCAGGAGAGGGAGAGACAACAGCAGCAGCAGCAGAGGGCCAGAGAGAGCCTGTGAGTCTGTCTGTCTGTCTCCCTGCCTGTCTCTATCTGTCTCTCTCTTTCTGTGTCTGCCTGTCTCTCTGTCTCTATCTTTCTGTGTCTGCCTGTCTCTGTCTCTCTCTTTCTGTGTCTGCCTGTTTCTATCTCTGTCTCTCTCTTTCTGTGTTTGCGTGTCTCTCTGTCTGCCTGCCTGTCTGTCTCTCTTTCGGTGTCTCTTTCTGTCTGTCTGTCTCTCACTCTCTTTTTGTGTCTGTCTGTCTGTCTCTCACACATACACACATATGCTTTTGTTTTGACTTGAGGAAGCTTAAAAGCTGTCCTTAATGTCAACAACATAGAGGCCACTGGGAAATGAACTAGATTAAAATGTATGATTTAATAATAATAAAAAAGGTATTCATAAGCCTCACTTCTGGGTTGGAGCCCCAAAGGTGGAGAAACCAAAGGGCTCCCACACAAAGCTCCCTCTCACTCCCAAACTGATGTGTAGGTGTGTGTGTGTGTGTGTGGGGTGAGGGGGAGGTGTTGGTTGGATGGACTGAGAAGCAGATGGTATATTGGGCCCTGGGCAGGGATGTAGCTGTGTAGATATCACATGACGCGCACACATCATAAACCACACACACACACAGCTTGCCCAACGTCACAGCTGGTCTGAATGGGAGGCCCTGTGCATGAGAGGGTTGCCTGTAAATGAAGGAAATGAAACGGCGCTAGAAAGGCACCGAGAAGTAGCACAAGGGTTCCCTGGCAGAGCTCCCGTGTCTAATCGTATGCCTCCTCGTGTCTGAACGCTCCACCAGCAGCTTGCCGAAGTCGACGGCCAAAACAGGAAGTCATGTGGCCACGTTGCCGCAGACAGGAAGTTGCTCAAGGTAAGACCTTGTGCAGGCAATCTTGCTTTTTTTTTTCATCATACAAGTTTATTTCTGTAGCCCTTCGTGTCATTACAGTGTCAAAGGGCTGCGCAGGCCCACATTTCACATGGACGTATAAAGACACTGCCTTCAGCCCAATGTGCCTTCCTGAATGTAATGTTTTTCTATTGTTTGTCTCCCCCTAGTGGTGGTTCACCAGAGAGCAGCCACTCCCACGGCGGCCTCAGACATCGATGTGCAGTAAGCGCTCTCTCTCTCTCTCTTCTGTCGGTAGAGTTTCATCTTTTATACAGCACTCTGCTGGTGTGTCGCCATACTCACCTTTCTCCAATGACTTTCCTCCTGTCAGAGCGCAGATCAGGTGACAGCGATTCAGCACTCGATCAGCAGATCAGGTAGAGCTTCCGTTCACACACATGCAATTGACTGAGCCCAATCCCCACCCCCCCCCCCTTTTAGTCACTGTAGCTAGGTTGGACAGCATAGTAGGCTATAGAGCTCAGTCATACCACCACACCCACTGGGGGAAGGGTGGGGGGGGGGACATTTTTGGCGCTCCGTTGACTTTGCATGGTGTTAAGCTAAGTTAACGTCATTTCTCACTACTTGGTTCTGGGTTCTTTACCTTGTGGGTAGTGCATCCTGTCAGTCATACAACAGCTTTTAAAGGTATGTCTCAGTTTTTTTTTTTCATCGGCTTAGCTTAACGCTTAAGTCAGTTGTGTTTCTCTCCCTGGGGCTTGGGATCGGCCAGTTATGTAAAGCGCTCCCAGTACCTTTAGCCGTCTAGAGGCACTGAGTCTGCAACTGTGTGTTTGCTTCTGTCAGACGTTCCCCCGTCGTCCCCGAAGACGTCGCCTCCCGGCCACGCCCAGAAGCCCAACAGCTTCCTGTTTCGAGCATCTTCTCGCAGCAGCGTTAAGCCTGCAGGTAGACGCAACCATGTCCCCCTCAGCGCACACTGTCTGCACGCCTGTGTGGTGTAGTGTAGCACCATTCACAACCTGTGTAGTGTATTCACAAGCTGTGTGGTGTATTCACATGCTGTGTGGTGTATTCAAAACCTGTGTGGTGTATTCACAAGCTGTGACTTGCTGCTCATCAACCTTGCTTTTCATTTTTAGCTTAGTGATGTTGTTAAATACTGGATAATGAAAGTTGAGTTTATTCATAAAGTCAAAGAATGAAAAACAAGAAACATGTTTTTATATATACACACACTGCTGTACATACTATATACTACTTTTGTAGACACGTGTGGTGATGTGACGCATTTGTCCCTCTCCTCCTCCCTTCCTCCCTTCCTCCCTCCCGTCAGTGCTGGGCCTGTTGGAGTCTGGGAGGAGCGAGTCTCGCACCACGCTGCGTTCTCCTAGAGAGGAGAGGCCAGACATCATCCAGCTACGCCAGGTACAGCACAGCCACCCCTCCCCTCCCTGAGGCTAACTTGCTAGCTGTTGTCACCCACCAACACGGGGAAAGCTCGACGACATTTCACAGCAAAATCACCTCTCCCGTCAATGTCACAGGGCGCTCCCTCAGACACTTCACCCACACACGTTGGAAACACATTGCCAAGGCTGGGATATTGTTGTGTGGTACGGTCTGCACCACTTTGTGTTCTTATCGACAGAGACAGGGTTGTGTAGAAGCACTTGGTTATTTTATCAACGCGCACATGATAACAGGAGGGCCAGCAGACCGCGAGGAGATATTCGCTTAAAATGTCTGTATCCACCTTCAAGTTAGCACACCCTCAGTCACTAATTTAATTAATTATTCACCGTATAGAACAATGTATATGGAGTAGGGGACGATAGACAGAATTTAGACATGTCTTGGTTAATTATTTGCCTGAAACGGACATTTTGTTTGTTAATAATTACGTACAGATTTAGACTCATAGATGTTTTAGAAGTTGCTCCTAAATGTGCTACACATATTGGCATTTTTATTAGGCATGATGGTACACAGTATGGAGTGGTTGTACGCATTTACAGTGCACTATGGCCGATCTTACATTCATGAATAATTTATATAAAAACTATCAAATCTGTAAGTCGATTTTGCGGACTGAATATCTGCAATCTGTTTCGTCCTGTAAATTTTTTTTAAAAACAGATCAGTGCATCACTATACAGTGTACACCAGTATGTACAGTATAGAGTCCCTCACTATACAGTATGTATAATAATGAGTCCCTATATACCGCATAGGGACTCCATTAAGAATCAGACAGCGCTACAAAATGTCCGACACTCTAAATAATGCAGACAGGGCCATTGACCCTCCTCCTTTCCCACCTGTCCCCATCAGACTCTGGAGTCTCGGCTGAAGTTCACCTTGCCAGAGGATCTTGGTGAGGCGTTGTCCAATGGCATCGTCCTCTGTCAGCTGGCCAACCAGATCCGGCCGCGCTCTGTGTCAATCATCCACGTCCCCTCGCCAGCGGTGGTGAGTGGCTTGGTCGCTCGAGGCCTGCGAGGATACTGTATGTGCCCCGTGTGCAGGGAGGGTTGTGAGTCTGACTGTGCGTTGTGGCTCTGTCACCCTCAGCCAAAGCTAAGCGCCCCCAAATGCCGTCTCAACGTTGAAAACTTCATCGCTGCCTGTCGCAAGCTGGGGGTCCCTGAGGTGAGTAACTGACGAGCTCTGCTTCGTCAGGAACTAGTAGGACATGCTAACTCTCCTCAGTGTTCATAGGGACAGCTGTGGCTGGAAACATCTGTGATTTTAGAACACACTCGCTGTACGCACTACGCAGATGATATAACGTGCCAATAGCCTCACAGCATCAGCAGTGTGCTACTGTGCAGCACAGTGCTCCCCAATCCTGGTCCTGGGGACCCGTCTCCCTGCTCCAACATACCTGATTCTAATGAATAGCTCGTTATAACAACCCATTAATGTGAATCAGGTGTGTTACATATAAAACATGCAGTGCAGCGGCCCTCTAGGGCCAGGGTTGGGGACCACTGGTGTAACATAAACAACGTTGCTTATATGTAATATACACACACATATATAGGGAGCCGAAGTACCCCTTTTCCAGGCTGTCCTATTTCACGCCAACTTCTCTGCAAAATGATTTGATCTTAAACTTGTCAACTTTCTACTAGACATACTCATCACCTAGGCTTTCCCTGAGTCGGCCACATCACAGGCTAGACAAAAGAAATATAACTATGTTCCCGTACTGTGTTGTTTGGGGAGTGTGTTATCATTTGACCATATGAAGGCAGCTTTCCTTACTGTTCGTCTGTGTCTAGCATCTCTTCGGCTCCCTATAATGCGCTTCATGCTCATACGTTACTGTACGTGTTTGTCTGAGTTGTCGTTAATTACGCTCTCTTGTTTTTGTCGTCTTTTCTACCTCCATCTGGGATTGTTCCAATTTCTCCGCTTTATTGATTCAACACTTAACCCCCCCCCCGCTCCCTTCCCCCCTGTCCAGACGGAGCTGTGTGTGCGCTCAGACGTTTCTCTGTGCAAGCTCCCCGCTGTGCTGCGCTGTGTGTCGGCCTTGCTGACCGCCGTGCCCCAGGAGAGTGAGGCGTCGGCGGGGGAGGGGCCCGAGAGCCGCCGCCCTAGCTTCGTGTCCCCGTCTCCCTCCTCGCCGTCCTCCTCCCCACTTTCCACCGGCTTCCTGCTCTTCTACTGTGCGGTCATGGCGCTGCTGTACATGCTCTACAGCCAGCTCCTCGTCTAGAGACGCCGGCCCTGGGCGTCGCCACGGGAACACTGTAGCCTTAACATAGAACGTCAGCAGCACACGTGCAGACTCTCGTACCCAACTGTACGTACATAAATGTGCCTCGGGGTCTCAGACAGGCCCGCAGCTGTTGTGCAGCCTTAGGTAATGAGGAATGCAGGGTCACACCACACAGAAAGGCAGCATGCAGCCTCACAGTTGTGGTGGGGGGGTGAACCACATGCATGTTCAGTGTGTTGGGTTCCTGTTCCGTGAGAACAGATGCCATAACAGGCCGCGTAACATAAACAGACGGCAAAGCTGCACCAGCGGAGGCTGTACTCCACAGCAGAGCACCTTTTTTATTTTAATTCAAATGCAGCATACCCACCGTATAGCACATATAAGCTAGGAGCCACGTCCGATGACTAGCATGTGAACACTATTTAACCAAACAGGACAAATTGGAATGGACTTGACACCCCTGCCTTAGGCTGGCTTAGCCTGTACCCTTAACGCACAGCATGTCTATAGGCTCGGCCACTTGTTTAGAGCGGGCAATGCTACGGAAAATAATGGAAGCATAACTGTGAATGTGATTTTTAGCCTCGAGTAAGTCACCTCGGTTGGATATTAAGCCACCGTCATTAAGAGATAGATGTAGACAAAATATAGTGCCCCTTAATGAAGACAGACTATTGCCCACATTGTCTGCAATGTCAAGTATGGCCAAAAGGGGTCAGTGTAGTCACACTCATTACAAGTGTCGACATTTCCAAACTAACGGTACAAAACCCAATCGCTTTGTCTGTAAATCATTGTTTTTTTTACTTTGACTTTCTTTGTTTTGTTAAAATGTAAAAATTAGTTAAGTTATTTTTTTTCCTTATTTATTTGGTTAATGCAATGATTGGTAAAATAGCACAGGCCTCATAATTCTTGGAGCAAAAACACCAGTAAATTTAAAGCCTACTCGGATCAATAGGACCTTTAAAAAAAAATGTAAAAAGAATGGAAATTGGTTGATTCAATTACTATTATGAATCAAAATGGCAGATTGTTTAAATGTTTAGGCTTGAGGCTAAATGCAATCACACAAGGGCCTCTGCATTTACAACCACATGTCCATCATGGTAACCTGTCTGTCCCGTCACGCACTACTGAATGTCGGTAGAACCCCGGACGCTGTAGCTTCTGTACCTCAATAGTTAGTCTCCCCCTCCCCCAATGACATTGTCCATGAATGTAACACGCATTTACTTTGACATTTCGCAAACATGGCTACAAAGACTATCTCCAGCTCTACTGGTTGTACCTCATAGTTTGAGTTTACTTCCAGGTGTATTTCAAAACCTGAATAGAAAATGAAAGACAATAATTAAATTTCATACAGTTAACAGTAAAAATATGCTTTGAGAACTAAATTCATATTTTAAAAGCTTTTTCTTTTCTTTACTAAAAATGTAAAGTAAGGACCTTGATATATTGAAGCTACAGTTGAGGGTTTGAAGACAGTTCAGTAGCATTTAATCTTTTATTTAAAAGTCCCACTATATATTTTTACAACCCCTTATTTTATATAAAAGCACACTTGATATTTAACGGTGCAGGTCTCAGGGGTGTTAATGCAATTTTATGGTCCGGCCCTTCCATATTCTCTCATAAGGCTCATCTCCTTAATTGGGATGAAAGCACATCGGCATCGTTTCACACAAGTACTGTTGTCAAGACAGATCTGTAAAAATGTTACATTTTTGGTAGATTAGAACTATTGTTTAACTTGCAACCTTAACATAGCCTGCTGTTCAAATGGGAAATTATGTTTGAATCTATGTGTTTTATACAAGTGAAACTGGATAAAGACCATAATACATCCACTGGCTTAGACCAAACTTTATTCTTAAAGATGCTGGCAGAACAGAGATGCTGTTGTGTTTTATATTTATATAATACTTGTGTATTTAATGAGAATTTTGAGTTTATACAAATCTATGTAAAGTCCCCTCCCCTCCCTCCCACTGTAAAGAAATTATTAAATGAACTTCTACAATGTGCAAATTGTCTACATGTCTGTCTGCTAGTGACCTTGCTTGTCCAGCTTACAATGCATTGTGCTCTATGTTTCACTCTTGCGCATTTGTGTGCTTCACGAACAGCAAGTTTTACCACAGTAAAGTCTGTTCCGTATATTGAAGGTAAGTGTACTCAGCCGGGGGTGACAGGTAATTCTATTCCAACAGGGGTGGGAAGACCAGTTCAGATGGAACTACCAGACGTGCATTTACCTCAGCAACTGACTAATCTTGCTTTAATCCAGATATCATAAGAACCTGTTTTTCCACCTCTTTATGTCAGTGTTTACACGTTTCCTGTCCCAACAGTGCATGCAGTAAGTGAGTTTATTTCTGGTGACTGTGGTAGGAAGGTAATTCTCCACTAATGGGTAAACACAAGGAAAACATGCAGTCAGCATTTCAACTTCAATAGAGCCATTGTGTCGTTCTTACAGACCACCCAAATAAATGCTGAATCAAATGCAACAGGATTAATTATGCTTACTGTATTAAATCATATTGGAGCCTCCGGCACATGAACGGCAGCCAACTGTGTGTCCTCATGGGTGTGTAGATGTGCCAACCAATCAATCCACCAGATCATTTCACTAATTGGTGTGGCGAGTCAATCTGACAAGAGTCCTCTTGTCTTCTCCCCTGCTGATATCGCCACAATCAGAATTACTTAATTTGGATGTTCGGGTATCTTAGATTGTCCGATCAATCAACATTAACCAGATGTGAGAGGTCATTAATATTAGCTCTCAACCTTATTCGCCAATAGTGGTTCAACCACAGAAAAAGGACAAACCCACATATGGACGTGCATGCGAGCAACCTATCAGTATGTTAATAGTTTTCCCAGCGGCGAGGGAGGACTGCAAATTGAGGTGGGAGAACGGGGCTCCAACAGTGTGTAGATGGATAGAAACCTCCTGCAGCTACAGACTTTTGACTATAACACACTGTGCACTGCACACACACATCAACCTGTAAGTCAAGACAGGCGCAATAACAGCTTGTGTGTAGCACTAGGCCACACTCGTATAACTCACGTTCTCAGACAAAACCTGAGTGGCGTCCAAGGTGCCACTTCATCTTGAATTAATTAGCCGCTTTAATCCTGTTGTATTAGGCTCAGCCCATAAGTCAGCGGATGAGTCTGTAACAGCTGACGGTTGCTACCTCTCTGCAGATGTGATGAATACTAACGGGTGTACACATTAGCATGGTGGTGGACTGTCTACACAACACGTTCCTTATTAATGCATGCTACGTTAACGTCCCTGAATGCCATTTCTCTCACGCATGGGGGTGGTGGGTGGGGGGGTGTCGGATGCACGCCCACTGTGTCAATCATCCTGACTGCTGCTCCCTCTCCCTACCAACCACCAGGAGGCGCTGTGTGCCCCCCAGCTCATCCTGGAGGACGAGGGTCTGAGGCGAGTGGCGCAGACGGTCCAGGCCCTAGTGGACCTCGTTGTGGCCGGGCCGCGACGCAGCTCCAGACAAGAACAGTTTACATGACACACACACACAGTTAAGCCTATGATGTGTTTAGAGTACTGTACTTGTTCTAGGGATGGCACGATCCAGTTATTTCAGTCCCGATACAGATACTGGAACTTTAGGTATCGACCGATACAGAGTACCGATTCGATTCCAGTGTTAAATTAAGTTTTAAGTTAAGATGCAAAGTAAATTACAGCCAATCTCTATTTTAGGACTGCTGCTGATAGTGTGGCCTGGGTAGGTTAGACATGGCTGATGCTTGACAGTAGACCTACGCATGTAAATTCATTTAATTGGATTAGCCCAATGGATCGGTTACAACTGTCTAATTGTCACAGATACCGATCCAGCTATTTAAGTCAGTATCTCAGTATCGTATCGGTGCCATCCCTAACTTGTTCCACACAGATCCAAACAGGTATAACTGCATTGGGATGTAATTAGTATTTTACAGCACGGTTCTCTTGTTCCCATCAGCTATTTCATTCTGCCTTCTATCACTCAGGAAAATAAAAATGAAAAACTATCTTGACTTTTGATAGTCTTATTTCAGCAGAGCTCGAGTGTCAATAAATCCTGCTTATAAGCCCCACACAAGGGCGCAGCTGCACGGACGGTGCTCCCCCCCACCACCGCATAAGCACTCCATCACTTGTTCCGCTCTATTAAAGTCAAAAGAAAAGAACGCCGGCTCCGCTTTATTAATCAGCGCTGGCTTTAATCACGAGTCAATTAGCGCCGCGGCCTTAATTGACTAGCGCCGTAATTGCTCTGCCTCACGCCACACTGCCAGCACACCCGCCTGATAAGGAGCTGTGTATGGAAATAGGCCTGGACGCATTCCTCTCACGTCCGAGCAGAAGGACCCCCCCCCAAACACACACTCTCTTCCCCCGCGAGAGGGCCCGCCGGATATGGAGGCGGGGATTGGAGAGCCGGCCTGACATTAATCGGATGTAATTGAAGATCGGCATGAGCGTCGGCGCTCCGAGTTGGGCGGATATCACAGATATAGCCTATCTGCAGGCTGGACTTCGTCGCCACGCACGATAAACGGCTGAGTGAGGCCCAGGGAAGGCGATTGTTCAGTGGGGACGCCGGCCGTCGATGGAGTAGCGTCTCTGTCGTAACCGTCGCCGCTCGGGGGATAGAGATAAAGGAGTTGTAGTTGAGGGGAAGCGAGAGACTGAATAGAGCATAAATGCACACCCAATCCGGGAGACTTGATTCAGAGTCACAAGGAACTAAAGGAAATTGTGTTTTCACAACTTCAATTTCAAGGATTTATTTTACCAATGCATAGTAAAGAAAGAAGAACAGGGAACGTCTCCGCTGTATAATGATTTATCGTAAACCACTTGAAACATTTTATCAAACAATCGCTTACTTCACTTTCATTACGGGAGCATAAATGCAATTTCAGCACACAGCAAACATTCAGTACACAGCTGAACATAGCTCAACTTGCCAAGGTGTATTAACCAACAATACAACATTACACCAACATGCATCACCGTATGTACTTATACACACCTGTAGGTGGCAGTATGCTACAAAACCATAACATCCCGACAACACTGCAACTGCTTCCTCTATTTAAGTCAACTATTACTTCCATTTACAACACATTCCCCTTATCTGTTGCATTTACTAACAAGTTCTGGGAACACCAGCTCTGCAGGTTAGATTAATTTTTCTCCAGCCCACATCGGCCTGATAAACTGGGTCGGAGCCCTGGGCTGAACCGGTTCACCATCCGAACGCAGGGTGTCTGGGTCTTACTTGGAAGGGGTGCTGGAGGTAAGGGTGAACTCTGACCTGGCTGAGCGCAAGACGAGGCCTCCTGGTCCACGCGCACGGATGCTGTGGCCTGTAGATGCAGGGGTTGTGTGCAGGCCCCCCCCCCATGGGGCCTAAACCTCCACCTGGGCCACCAGAACACAACAGGAACTAAAAGTATCTGTAGAAAAAGAACCTTCAACACAAAGCTGCACTTACCCGTGTTGCGTGACCAGGTGCTATGGAGAGTGCGTGCTGCCATGTCACTGTAGGGTGGAGCTGAACCTGATGACAACATATTATAATTCACTACAAAGTGAATGAACCGTGTTCAATAAAATAGACTAGGACAAAGCTTATACCTGAGTAGCAAGGTGGACGCTGGCGTGGCCACCAGCTCCTGACCAACGGCCTCCTCATGTCTCGGTGTGGAACTACAAATCCCACAATGCACTAGGTCAGAGAAATGGCTGTTATCCATATGAATGCCAGATGCTTCTGTGGAGTGATACCTGGTTTCCAGTGGGGGATATGGTGGCCTATTGGTGGTCCAAATGCTGGCCTGTCTCTTGGTTGCCACCTACAGTCTTTTGCTCTGTAATCTAGAAGGTTCCACATGTAAATAAAATAAAAACATCAAGTGTCATAATATATTAGTGTGTGTGGTTAATAACACACAACACACACACAGTGTTTTTGGATAAATCAAAAATCAATGGCCCTATTTCTTTTGTCGTCTTTGGGTGGTAATCTATGCCTTTCTTTTTCCTGAGCGTTCTTTGTTCAGAACGTGGTGTCTTCCATTCGAAGCTAGTGTCACACATTTAAGTGAATTAAAATTGCTTTGATTTAAGTGAAGAGCTTGTTCTGGACACCACCACCTCCAAATTTAGTGACTGAGAAAGAAACCCAGGCCTTTATGCTCTCACACAATCGATTTATAGTCTCTTTCCTGTCCCTAGTGTGTGCTAAAGCGGGCAGCTAGGATTTTAACCACCACACATATCATTACTCAAAAGCCAGCATCTATTTTGCTGGCTGCCAGTCCAGAAGTTAATACATTGAGAATTGAGGTTTTCTTTGCAACCTGGAGCATGTACAAGTCAGTCCCCAAAACCTTTCAATCCCCTTTACTGTCAAATGAGCAGGCTGATGCCCTCCAGCGGGCTCCTCCAGACCATTCCATCATCTTAGCCTTAAGACTGTGTCAGAGAGCTTCTGCCATCAGGGGCTCAGGCTTGGCACAAACACTGTCACATGTTCAAAAGGTGCACACCTCCTCAATATGTGTCCAGACTACTGGCCCCGTGGTTGGGACCAGCGCACACAAAGACATCCTGGTTTGGACTGCCGAGAGAGGCGGCCCCTCCCTCCGCTAAGTGGCTCACGCCGATTCTCCACTCCTCCCCTGACAGCCGCTCAAACTAACAGTTGTCCTTCACTTCTATTTTTTTACTGCCGAGAGAGGCGGCCATATTCTAGTGTGTCACACTAGAAACCTGACATTAACTGTACTATTAGCTATTGTATTATTAGTTGAAGCAAAATTATCTATATAGCGGCTGTGTAGGTTTGAGTAAGAGAATGGTAGAATTTATCATCTCTGCAGGTGCCCGAGACCTCGCCAGACTACGTCATTTTCGGGGGTGCCCATGCACATACAAGGACATCTGGTTCTAAGCAATTTTTCTTATGAGAAAATGTATAGATTTATCAATGTCCTCCCCTACCATAGTCTGTGATTAACTCACATGTTGCAAACGTACCGGTTTTGTCAAAGGCACACATTCCCACTGGATAACTCTGGTGTTTGTCAATTACGAGATCGCTAGGTAGGCAAAGTAAGCATTTTGCTACATGCAAGCTACCGCTTGCTTTCTATGCTAGCGCACAGAAAACATGTCACTCTAATAATCACTCAAGGCAAATGTAAAGCCGTGTAAAGCCTCTGTGTTAACTTGTTTCCATACAAGTTTGCTTTAGTCAGAGTGCAGCTGTACCTGTACACGTCGGTGTGAGTTTTACAACTTTGGCACTCTCATTCATTGATAATTTGACTTAACGTTAAACAAAAACCTTAATATATCTGGACTGAACGTCAAAAAGCTCAATTCATTTGCACTGGAAATAACCCAAAACTAAACAAGAAAAGAGACATTTTTGGTTCCGATTCACTTTTTAAATTTAGACTCGGAAGTGCTGCGAGTAGCGACGACACGACTGGCCAGGCCTACGTATGAGGGGTGATTAGCAATCACTGCTGCCCACAAGTGGACATGTCTGATTCTATGGCAAGTAATGCTATGGGGGAGAATATATACACGTATATATAGCCTATAGAGTGTGTGTGTGTGTGTAATCAGCAGATTTAGAGTGCTTATCCTTCATGTAGCAGGCTGCTTGGTTTATATATCAACGATCAATCCAATCAAGACAGAACCAGGCACAACCACCTGAGGTTTGAAAATGACTACAATTCCCTCCAAGTCTGAAGAATCTTTAGGATCAATGGCATAATATTAATGGAAATGGAATGGACGTGCTGATGCCCAGTGGCTATCTGGAGATATTGATTTCTAACTGTGTGGAAGAAAAATGGAAGATATTCTAGAATAGTTGCCATCAGCCGAGCCCGTTTCTAATCTTCCTGAGCAGGGGTCAGCCTGCTTGTTATAGCTGCTGCCGTGCTATTGTTCTGAGATTATATAAACATTTACAAAAGGTGCCACTTCAGACTGCCATGCTTCAGCTAGCCACTTATGTTTTAACTAAAGGAGGCATGTTTTTAAAAACACTATCCAATCCATCACAGACACACAATGTATCAGCACCGAACAAGATTCACTCTGTTACTGTAGGATCTTTATGCTACCGTCTTAATGGCTTGCTTAAGGACTGCAGAAGTTACCTTCATCACCAAGGTGAACCAAATCTCCCCTTTGCAGGTTTGGAATTAGTTCTCCTGCATTATACTGAAATTCTTTACCTTCATATTGACGATGATTCATCAGCAAAAGTGGACTGTAATGGGGCATTCGTGCTGGTGTGTTATGGTTTTGGCCGTCTTCCATCCAAAAAGGGTAATCTGAAGAATGAAGACTTCAACAATATAATGGCAATAGCTACATAAAACATAATTAAACCTTCTTAATATCTGGTATCCACATCTGTTAGCTGCAATTCTAGAAGATAATTTACAAATAAGCAATACAACTGACAACATTCTGGAGCAAGTGAAATACATAGTTATTGCCTGGTATTTGTGTCTGTGAGAGTCTTTGCTGACAAACAAGCAAACATAATAAAAACATTCCATGATTTAGTTTGCACAAGAAACACCTGCTAAATACTAATTTGACATTGTTTAGAAAATATGATGGGACACATTCGCTATTTGTTATACATATTTGTTGTATATACAATTACAATTATTTGTTATACACGTGGATTTGGTGTGGCCCAACAGATACATTTGGATTTTAGAATATTCCAGAACACGGCCAGTGTTCAGACACCCTAGAAACAATGTTGTTGCAGTAAACTGAGCTTATGTTGTATAGTGTTTGCTATGCTATAATTTACATTGAATCACTGGGAACCATGCCTGACATTTTTAGGTGACTACGTTAATTTGTGTATTCCAAACCAATTATATTCTGTTTCAACAGAATATGTCAACACATTGCAAATAGTTAATGGTTCCCAAAGGGAAATGGTTTTCCACAGCACTATACATCATTTGTACATCAAGCATCCTACATACATCAGACGACAGTAAAGTGTGCGTGCGTGTGTGCATATGCATGTCTAAATTGCCTTCACGTGGGAGCTGGTTTAGTGCTGCTATGGCTGCGGGCACCAGGCTTACAGTAAAAGGAGCCCTTCTTTACCAAATAATTTAAAAGCCATTTTTCATGGCTTTAAGTATACACGGAATACTACATGTAGATACAGTAATGTGTATGCATGTATGTATATATGTATGGAAATAAATATATACAGTATTTACCTTGTATTCAACCCTGAAAAAACTAGCAAACATAACATAATGAGTGCTAACCTTGGCGTGAACGTCCCTCATGCCAAGGCCAGTCTTGTCTGAAGTGGTTCTGTCGTTGGTACTGTCTCTGGAACCCAGCTGAAACAGAAGGAGATCACCACTGATGCAAACTGCACACACACACACCTAATGGATGAAACGTTATGCCAGCCGCAGCGTAATGCTGCCATCCTGCTGTCTCAAGGGCTGTTTACTGTAAGCGCTCATCCTCGAGCTCTTAAGGGTGGGGTCTACAGTTTTGTTCCGCCACTTTGTTTATGTGACTATTCACGGAGCCAGGGCTGTGTAGAAGTATCGGATAATTTTTTAAACACGCACAGAGAACGGTAAGATAGCGAAATGCGAGGAGATATTTGTTGAATTTGACAAAAAGTGTATTATCTTACATTTAGCTTGCGATAGCTGACTATACCTTTAACCAACAGGACAAACAAATTACACCCACTTTTGCCATGCCACCTGTTAGTAACGCAGTAGCCTCTCTTAAGTGGGGCCAAGGTGGGAACTATGAGCTTGACCCCCCAGGACCCGGCCAGGTGCTGGAGCCAGCGCGAGGTGATGCTGCGGTGGGCCGCGGCGTTCCAGTGGATGCCGTCGGCCATGCGAAGGTTCAGTCTGAGGCGGAAGTGGAAGTGCAGGTCCAGGACGTCCAGGCCGTAAGCGTGGGCCAGCTGGAAGCTGCAGAAGTTGGCCTCTATCACGTCGAAGCGGAGCGTGGGGGCCAGGTGGCTGATCTGCAGGTCAGAGTTCACAGTGTTTCAGGCGGAGGCGCTGGAGAAAGATTGTACATGTTTGAACTGGATCAAAACAAAAACACCTCTCCCTTCAATGCCATAGGGTAAAAACTCAGTAGCTCCGCCCCCAATATATACTCAAGTGTTACGTTCCCATTTACAGAGCATAAGCTACATCCTTCTTTAAGTAGCTCCGCTATTGTGGTGTTGTGCCTTCAACTGCACTATGGGCGCACACACACACACACAGGATCAATAAGGCTCTTATCTGAGATGAGGTGGATGCCTGGAGTGATACCCACCGTGGGCACAAAGAAGCCCCCCCTGAGCCTGCTGCCCAGCGGCATGGCGAGAAGCCACAGGATCAGGCATTCGTCACACACGGCGCTCCTGAGCCGCTGGAAGAACGTGTGCAGGTTCTCCCTGTAGTCCACCATCCACTGCAGGTCGTACCTGCAGCGGCACAAACGCAGCGCGGTCACCGAGGCGACAGCATGCTGGTTTTCGAGTGCACCGCCCCCTCCCCTCCCCCCACCCTGGCACCACTTACTATGCCTACTATAAGGTACAATGTGCCTTACAATAAGAACAGCGGGCTGGGAGGGAGGCTTGGGCCTCCGATGGGGCGACTACATTATCGGTGGGTGTACCTTTACAGAGTTGCTATAGTTCAAGTTGCTATGCTACCAGGGCGGGTGTGTGTGTGAGTGTGAGTAGGGTGGCGGTGGTGGTTGGGGAGGTGGGGAGAGTGTCTGTGATGGAGAATAGTCAACCCTCTGCCTGAGTGATTCCATTCTGTCCCTGCACATAATTAATCACACACGCTCATCTCCCTCTCAGACCAGCCTGAGCACGGCTGAACTCTAATCACATTCAGCACAAAGCCAAAGTGGAAAAGGGTGATTTGCAAGAAGAGTGGGGGCATGACTGGAAACAGCAGGTTTGGGGGAAGGAGGGGTAAAAGGGGAGAGAGAGAAAAATAAAGGACTCGTTTCTGTGTGGTTAACTTATAAATTATGCCTCTCAGGAAAGAAATGATCTTTCACTGTTAATGTTGAAAAGTGTGTTTTCAGAGATTAAGACATGCCTTATGCCTGCAGTCAGACAGGAATTGATCAATGCGGAACCCAATTTCTGACTTGACATTTGAAGAAGTTGGATGAAAATAGGATATCAGCATGCGTGCATGCTGACTGGAATGCAATTTAATTGAGCAACACATCAAGACAGCAGGTTTTCAAACCTACAGTACTGAACCCATGATCCAGAATATGAGAATATAACCAAACAGAGAGAACATTTAGACATCTGGCAGAAGTACCTGCTGATATCCCACAGACAGGAGCTGACCACGATGGCATCAGGTTTCAGACCACTGCGGAGGTCTTCCAGAACGCTCTCCATGTACGGTGAATAGACGCGGGTCAGGAAGTAGAAGCGGACCAGATGATGGTCAGAACAATACTGGCGGACCTCTCTGTAGTCTGTGCCGTTTGTCACGGGGCCCAAATGACCACCTTCCACCAGACTGTCCTTCTCGAAGGACATCTCTCCCTGTGGATCACTATGTCAGTAGGCTATAATTGACCGATCCCAAGCCCCGCCTCTCTTCACCTGTCCTCCAATAACAGTTGAAAATGTTTTTAAATCGGACAGAAACTCTTCCTGCGTTCAGGATGGTGGAACGTTTGCTACAATTTCAATGAACACGAATGGCGGTGGACTGAACAGCAGGTTACAAAACAGGGAGGAGCTGGGCTGTCCATATAGGCTGTGGGTTGAACAGCGCTCACATGGCTGACAACAACAAAGCTATCGTTTGTGTTTTGCTGCTTTAGATTATTGAGTACAGATGCACAAGATGACGGTAGAACCAGCATGGCTCTAGAAACATTTCTGTCGGTGCATAGCGCACTGTTCAAATTGAAGGATACCGGTATGTTCGTAATGGCTGTGTCAACATATTCCAATTTCCGTATTACATGCATTTTATATCAGAATGAGACGGCATACATTTAAAATGGAATGATGTAATAAAAGCGACATTTGGTAATAATACTAAATAGTGATGATTACTTATACTCACAAATACTTGGAACACCCTGGAAAATATGTGGCTACACTTCATATTACTGAGCAACAGTAGCCTACTATGCTGTTTTGTCCTACCTAGTTACAGGTGAGGTGGGGCCTGGGATTGGTTAACACTCATAGAATACGTTGTCTTCCCGCATGAGGACTATTCCAGATTCCATCTTAGAAATTATACTAGAAAACGAGAACGCCACTTCATGGTTTGACGTCACACAACAATGGTGACTGACACTAGTGTAAACAATATCATCAACTAAACGGAAATGTTAACATATATTTGCATGTATTAAATTAAAAGAAGGCATTCCATCCAACATACATGTATAGTAAGGCTGTTGTACATGTAAATAGACGTCAAAGTACAGTCAGCCGTGTTTTTTGTTTACGTTTAGCATTGTGCACATGGAACTCAGAAATCGTAAATTTCCACTGCGAAATATCCGACCTCTGAGATGTCTGGAACACAGCATTGGTGCGGTAAGGCCTATCAAAGGACAGGATATTATTGATGGATGTTGTGCACAGCAAATACATGAGAAGGCCTACTTTTATGCACCCGTTTACATTTTTATTTTATTTATTTTTTAATCTGATTCCTTTAACCATTTTTCTCTGCTTTTCTGTATTTGTTAAGGTAACGGTACATGCATTTCCTCTCTGTAAAGCATTTTGAACTGCAATTCTGTATGAAAATGCTATATAAATAAATATTATTACTACTACTACTACAGGAGTAGCCTTTATTCTCGTTGACATACAGACAAATGCTGATGAAAAGAAAGGGCTGGATGGTCAGGGATGTCACTAGGGATTCATGGATGGGGGGGCTAAGCCTCTACAAGGAATGGTCTGGGGGCATGCTCCCTTTTGAGAGACTGACAATGTTGCTAAGCAATGTTTAGCAAGCGGAAAAAAAACATTTTCTCTAGAAACATTTAAATACATTTGATTGTTTTAAACATTGTTGTTCATCTCATACTTGACTAATAAGTAATTGTGCTGGGTGGGGATGGGGGAAGTTAGTAATAGGCTAATTCCTAATTGTAATACTGGAATTACTTTAAATTAGCTCCATCGTGATAGATGCCCTTTAACTTTTACATTTTGAGCCCCACAGAGCCCCTGTGGAATTATTTGCACTTGTCTGGTTGGCAAATAAGTCTACAGCCTACTGTTATCAGAAAAAAAAGTTTGATTTACTGACATTTCCCTTGTCGGATATAATCGGGATTTTAAACAATGTCAGTTATTTGCATAGTTTAATCAGCATCTTATTCGTTTGCATTAGGACTCAATGGAAAGCTACGTACCTTAGTTTTCAGCTGAGACATAGTCAAGAATGTATCTTTCTGAAGCAGGAGAACAAGGTCTTTATACATGGAGCGCTGCACTAGAATATCAACAATAGCGAATTCGTTACAAATATAAATCTGAATTTTCAGACAATAATTAAATATTAGTCATCCAAAAATTGTGGCACAAACAACACAATTGTGCTTGCTCTCACCCGAGGCACCGAGAATCACCACAAACTTGTTGTGCAGAAGCTTACTGGCTTGACGGTGTGTTACATTCCCACTCATGGCTGTAATATTTTTCCGATTTTCGCCAAGGACATTATTTTATTATGACATTTACCCGTTCTTTGAAGGCTGTGATGCTTTCTTACAGAGCAAATGGTCTACGGTTATTGTGCTGCCTGTTAGCCTAATGAATCACTTCCGCGATAACGGAGCCGTTAAAGCACCTGCAGACCATTTGACCTTCAGATGACCCACAGTAGTATACACAGTACCAGGCTGCCCATACATGCAGTGTAAGTTTAGGCATATTTTTTGAGGGAAAAAGTTGTATTACTGACTGAGTATTTACTCAGTAAGTAAATAGTGGAGTATTATTAGGTTACTGTAACAATATAATAGTATTTGTAAAGTATATTGCCTGGCCTAAATGTGGTTTTAAAAATGATCATACTACGTTTTTCGAAACATTAAGACTAGAAAATATTGTAGAAAAATGCAAAGCAACAATATGTGACGATATGTAACGATTTCACAATATATTTAGAGCCGTGGGGGGGGGGGGGGGGGGGGGGGGGGGGGGGGGGGGGGGGGGGGGGGGGGGG
>JAODTR010015227.1:0-16717 GCA_025399935.1 Amblyopsis rosae
ATGCCCGTACCACCTCAACTGGCTCCTTTCGACGCAAAGGAGCAGCGGCTCTACTCCGAGTTCTTCACGGATAGCTGTGCTTCTCACCCTATCTCTAAGGGAGAAGCCAGCCACCCTTCTGAGAAAACCCATTTCGGCCGCTTGTACCCGAGATCTTTTTTTAAACATTTGGTGTAATTGCATTTTGTAAATTGTGATAGATTCTTTGTGCCGGGGACTTCAGTTAATGCTTGAGAAGCATTGCTTGGTTTTGAAATTAGAGTCCCTCTGAACTGCAGATGTGAATGGTTTTATCTATATGTGACACACATTCCAGGATAAAGTCTGTGTGTTTATTACATTTTTTGACCGCCATGGAAAGAGCTGAAAGAAATTAAATTTGGAATGTGTGTGCATTCACGGTCCATCCACTAGTGACTATAGTCACACTCTGTTTCTAGTTTTCAGCAACTCCAGTGGTATTTATCATGAAAGTTTTGCTATTGCAAGATCACACACACACACGCGCACATAGTCACATTTGAACACATACTGGTTGGAATAACCAGGAATTTGGTGCCAATATTCTACCCAACGTTTTTGTCTTTACTTTGTCTAACAAATGTAATTTCAGTTGTAGAACACTGCATTGCAAACTGGACGCATGTGGGCTATGTTGTTGTGCAAGAGCCTGTATGCCAGAGACTTGGAATTAGCGGCATCCTATAATTCTATACAAAACCTTCGCCATTGACTTGACACATTACACATTAATCAATCTTCTGGTGGATGCTTTCGTTGTTTTACTCTTGTAGACGCTCACGTAAATAATTGCCGAAAATATATGGGCCACCTAGTTTTTCTTGTTAAAATCTGTCCCACTTGAATTTGTTATTGAATAGCCCTGCAGTAAACCATTAGCATTATCTTAGAGCTATTCTTCTTACAGTATTCTACTTTATTGTCATTGCACATGTCACAAGTACAAAGCCATGAAAAGTGATTTAGCAGTAGGTATTAACATGATAGTATAAGTGCAAGATATTGAAGATGAAAGAAAAAAACATATATATACACACACGCACACACACACGAATGTCTATGGCTGCAACTACAGACTATGCATAATATGCTAATGGTTGTCTGTAAATAATTTGCATTAAGCATGTCCAATACCTGCTGGCAGTTAGAAACCTAAGAACAAAAGTGAATAAAAGGGAAGGAGTGCCAACACAAACACTCTCACTTCAAAGGCCTACAGTTTCCTTTTGACTTGATCTTCCTAGGGGCTTTCCTTCATCAGCCCAGCCAGTGCTGTGTGTGTGTGCGTGTGTATGTGTGTATGTGTGGGGGGGTCTTGTCTTCATAGGGGGTCACCAAATGATGTCTTGTACACTGTGAGCAGGTGTGTGTGCATGTATGTATGTACGTACGTACGTACGTGTGTGTGGGTGGGTGTATGTATGTATGTATGTATGTATGTATGTGTGATTGTATGTGTACGTGCATGTATATATGCCTCCAGACACGTACTTCCGCTTCAACACCTACCTTAGCAAGGACCTGCCGCTGGACGAGAGCCGGCCCGAGCGGCTCAACTTCCTGAAGGGCGAGGGCGAGCGCTACCTGGACCGCAACCAGGCCAAGCTGGCCAAGGCAGCGGGCGCGCTGGCCCAGGAGAAGGGCGTCATCCAGAGGTTGGCCGAGTGGGCGCGGCTCAAGGCCGACATGTACCACGGCCGCTCTTCCTCTCCAAGCTGTGGGAGGGGGGTCTATAGGGCCTGGGGATGGTGGGTCTTGGAGCTGGTAAACTTAAAGGTGGTACTGGTCTGAGAAGACCAAGGAACACAGGTACGGACATAGAGAGTGATAACTGTTGTCCTGGTAACACTTTAAGTTTTAGGAACTGGCCAACATCAATTGAAATAATTCTCATAGGTTATAATGATAATTGTGATGCAGAGTTTATTCAAATTAAACTTAATTAAACTAATATGAGGTGCGACAAGTAATGTCTGTGGTCCAGCCAGGCGGTTTTCTCCATGTTATGCAGGGTTTTGATTCAAACTTTATGGAAAATAATGCACACCTAGGAACTGTATGCACATGTATGTACTCCTATATTTATGTGTGGTAGATATACTGTTATGACCACTGGATTCTACCAACTAGTGCCATTGTGATAAATTGTCGCTATAAGTTCTTAAACATACGTAATGTTGAAAACATCACCATGGATATTTCTAATGGACGGGCTTCAACAACTTTGTAACAACAAAAACATTATTAGAAAATGTGAGTCTTACATCTAGATATCATGTAAATTATTTACATAAGTATAGCCAATCATCTGTCAAGAGTTTAAGAATATAGAATATAAATATATTAAATTAAATGAGTCTCATTTCTTAAATCTACTGAAGAGGAGTTCTAAGATTGTACATCAAAATATGGTGAGGGTTTTGCTGTTCACCCCAGAACCATGTAATTCTTAGTAAGTAACATTTTGCATTTTTCTACCTGTGCATGCCAACTTTTTTTCTGCTCATCAGTCTGTTGTGCACCTCTAAAAGAGTGAGATCAATTAACCTAAAATCCTTCCTCTGTTGAAAAATGTAGATGTCTGGGTCAGGGCATGTCTGTTCTTCGTACTAAAAAAGTTAGTTGGTTGAACACACAAGATGCCCTGAGGGAATGTGTATTGCGTTTCATGTCACTAAAATCTATTCACCTTCTACAACAATGAATCTGTCTTGCACACACACACACACACACACACACACACACACACACACAATCTCTACAAATTCACAGAGCTCCACAATAAGAGTTGTCATGGTGGAATGCATAGTGGCCTCCTCTTTACAAACTGCCTTTTCCGATTGCTGTCATTGATTATGTTGTGTTATTGTTTTGCAGCATTAATGAGCTTCGAGGGGTATTCCAGGGCATTCATTCATGGCTGTGTCTCAATAGGTTATGATGAGGCATACCTAGAAACACCCACAGCATAAAAGGAAATGCTATGGTATTACAGTCATTGTTTGAAAATGTTAACGCTCTAGTCGGTCAGTTCTCAGTTTAATGCGTTCAGAAAAGTGATCACTTTGAAACCAAACAACTGGAAGGATATATATATTTTTTTTACCACTTTCTTTTTTGGTCAGAATAACGTGTATGGCACCCAATTTCCGAACAAAGGTTGAGGGTGTGTGAATCATTTTATCAATTGAATGACTTGAGAATAAACTGATATTTTTTTCATATGAAGGAATTGCTGGTTGCCTGGTTCACACTGAACCTCAAACCACGTGGGAGCGGTTTCAGGCTACTTAATAAGAACTGAGTGCTGGCTTGGTCTGGCCTGCACCTTTCTCAGTATAGGCCTACGACGGAAAACCGTGATTAATGTTTAAATGCTCCACCATTGACAATTTCCAGCTTGTGTTTGGTCAGAACAGTGTAAGGTGCAAAGGATAAGTGTTCTCCACAGCCTTGTTTGCCTGTCAGAGAAGACAATTAATACATGTAGCTTTCTTTCATAGCGTTGAACCAGACGTTATGTGTTAATACTGAGTTGAGGTTTCCATCCCCTCGCTCACGTAATAAACTGAAGCATTCCTAATTTCTTACTTGGCCAACTTGCTTAATAAAAGTTTAAGATGGTATGCCACTGGCTTTTTTTTTCCTCAAGTCTATTGTACCACAACCTTTGAAATCAATCTCCACAGCCATCTCATCCAATTCCCTAAATTATTTGAGTTACCTAAAATATATATTTTTTGTTTCAAAAACATGGATTAAGCCTAGTTCAAGACTAAAATATGTTTTCAATGAAGATTTACATTGGGGGACCTTGTTGCAGAAAAGGCACGGTGCATAGATATTCACCAGAATGCAGAAAACTACGTTTTTTATGCTCAAACCTTCCTGGGAAACCGACCGACCCCAAACATAATCTATCCATCCTCCGATATTTAAACAAGACCTCTATACGCCAATGCAAATACAAACAAATTAATGAGCCTATTGATTGATATAGGCCCACTGTTAAAGTGTATTTGTATATTTGATACATCTATTGGCAATTCAATTAACAAATACTAAGAAGACGCCCCTCATTTTTAACATTGAGGCAGACACTATGTAGGCTGGATCTAGCTTCAGGAGACCACAGTTTAATTGTTTCCCATGACAACTTAACAGAATGCAGTTACAACTGTCTTCATCTTAATTGCTTAGTTAAGTCAGAGACTATTATATAGAGGAGACATGCCACTTTGAGAATATTGTATAGCAAGCTGGTTCTACACAGTGCTTTCTGACGATTCTGCTGTGTATTTCTAAGCAGTTTGTTTTTGTTTTAGGCCGTTAATGAAGTCTGTGTCGTGAAATCTTGCGTATGCGTAGTGGAATTATAAACTGGAGCCCAGGGCTTTTTAAACCGTATTTTGGGCCAAAATCACCAAACATTTTAAGGTGTTTTTATCAGATTTGACTTGCGATCATATACGTGCAATTTTTATCTTCCAATGATCACTGAAAGAGCGGTTATGGCTCTCTCCCTATTAATGCCGTTGACTACTTCCTAAATAAAAGTCAGTATATAGTATACTTTATTATACTATATTTAAAAAAAATGTAATTCACTATGTATGCCATTGACAACACCACAAGAAAGGAATTATTTTCTACATTCTAAGTGTTTTTTTTAAGTAGTCTGTTTCTTTTTTAAAGTGTAACTGCACCCCAGCTCTGGGGAACTACATTAATGTTAACGTTAACATTTGAATTTGATGAAGTATGAGCATATTAAGTGTACTGTTGAAAAGCAGTAGTTTTTTTACTATAAATATAAAATCTAAAAATAATAAAATGTCTATACTAGTATTTATCAGCTTTTTATAATTATGTTTCTTTTCTGGTGGCCATTTTGGATTTTTCGTTTCAAAACTCCTTAATGGGTTCACATTTTTGGGTACCCCTTCTGAGATGGCCAGGTGAGATACAACCTAAAAAGTGTTTGTACCAACTTTGGTGCTTCTATCTGCCACATAATAAATGTGCCATTTATTTCACTTATATATTAAATTGTAATTGTCTTTATTTAAGGCGTTGCCATAGCAACTGCTGCAGTGCTCCTTCCTCTTACAATCTCATTAATGTATGTGTGCCCACGTTCGCCTAAAAATGTTCCCTGATCTGGTGGAAATGTGTTATGCAATAAACCTCTTTTTCTTTTTTTAGCTAGATGAGAGATGGCGCTGAACTTCAGTCTTTTAATTTACAAGACCTTGTAGTTTGCATATATGAAGCACTGTGCTTTAAATAGCACTTTTTTTAAAAATGCTTTTGGTCCTTTTTGGTTGGCTATGCGTGTGTTTTCTTAAATAACCGACTCATGTCTGTCCCCATCCCCTACTGGTAGAGGTGTCCTGTAAAGAGAGTCACACCTAAACCAATACCATTAACAGCAAGAAAACTATTGCACTGATCAGCCCTAAGGGAATTTGTATATTTAGCATGTTTAGTCAAAAGCAACCACTGCACTTTGCTACTCCATTGATATCACCTGGGTATGTTGTAGAAATGGTCTCTCCTCTCGTCTGAGGCAATGAAATAAGTAGGCTAGAACACTGTCTCCTAAACTGCAGTTCCTAGGTCCTTTGTATCAAACAGATGCCTGGAATTTATCATGGTGGTGACACCATGATAAATTATTGTGTTAAAGTGTGTGTGAACCAAACAGTTTAACATACAGCAGTGTTTTTTTTGGGAGGATAAGATACACCATTAAGAGAGTTACTGCTAGATTAAATTCAGGTATTAAAACAGATTGAGCAGAGGAGCTGAAGGCAATTAAGTTAATGTGGAAGCTAGTAGAAGATTACTTTAGGAATCATCATAATGGATCATTAGATTTACAATAAGATTTAACCTGGAATAGTTGCTGCCACAGTTACTACATATCTCAATACAG
This sequence comes from Amblyopsis rosae, assembly GCA_025399935.1. Taxonomy (NCBI): domain Eukaryota; kingdom Metazoa; phylum Chordata; class Actinopteri; order Percopsiformes; family Amblyopsidae; genus Amblyopsis; species Amblyopsis rosae. The sequence continues at coordinate 5,960 of JAODTR010015227.1, forward strand.
TCTGTGCTATGGAACAATAGCTTACAGTATATTTATACGTTTAGCAATTAGCAATTAACTTAATTTCTGCGGAAGTAATACATTAATTAACCTCAAATGTGTGCTATTTATTTTTTTGACATGACTTCACTGTACACCACTACCCTCGGCTTTCGGTTATTTTACAGTACGCCGTGAGGAACTCCCTCCGCCCTCGGTGAGCAGAGCTGTGTGGTTTACACTACAGTGTGGATCTCCTCAAATGTGTGCCAAGGAGGAGCCCATTCAAAGGCACACATGGCCTAGTTGTGCAACAGACCTTTCAGACCTACCCCAGGCCCAGACGGCTGTCTGTGTGTGTGTGTGGCAGGACTACCTGCCAGCTATACTATACAGACGTGAAATGCAGCTGGGATTTCTCAGCCGTGTTTTCAGACTTCACAGATATTGCAATTGCATTCCAATTGTCATGACATGGCAATTGCAATAATTAAAAAGCATACATGTGTGTGTGTCTGTGTGTGAAAGAGAGATAACATAGTGCCATTGCAACTTGAAAGCTTCACTTACTGTAAACAGTGCATTGCTTGCAAACAACTCTCAGGTTGTGTGTGTGTGTTTGTGTTTGTGTGTGTGTGCTTGCATTATATGTGTGTCTGTGTGAGTGTTTGTGTTAGTGAGACAGAGGGGGAGAGAGAGAGAGACATTATTGGACTTGATAGGTGCTGTGTAGACAATGATGAATGCGTTTTGGGGCATAACATGTGTGCTTCATGCTTGACTTGTCACACAATGTAAGTGAGGCTTGGTGGAGGTTGCGGGGGAGGCTATTTGCATAATGATACAGATGTCTGTGTGGTCTGAAATAGGAGCGTGTGTAACCTCAATCTACAAATGTGGATGAAAGGCCGGCCGTGTCAACATGCCATGCCATGCATGCATATGTGTGTATTTGAGGAAGTGTGTACTTTTACATTTACTGCCCAGTGCCAGAATGCCTCACAACGTGACAAAACTAGATTTGCGTGTTTGTGTGTGTGTGTGTGTACACTTACAGTAAACCTACATAGGTATCATGTCCTTGCACAACCCAACTATGTTAACACATTGAAAAACTTCTAATAACCTAACATTTTGGAGGCAGTTTGCTCTTCAGATTCTCAAAAAAAAGCTTCCTTTAACAGAAATCCCACAAATCTTTGCATTTAATAAGTTAAATAAATAAAAAATACTAAATAAAAAACATTTGATTCCTCTTAATATTTTATTACGTACCGACCTGCAACATCTAAAGCCTTTTTTATCTACCTAAAATAACGGGCTTTACAGACATCTGCACTGCCCGATGCTGCCATTCATTAGACCAGCGGCGCTGCATCATCGATTTATTGCTGTACTCGGACGTGCGCCTGCGCACCGGCGCGCCACGGAGCAGCTCGGCGTGAGAGCAGGATCGCCTTGGTGGGGAGGGAGGAGAACAGAAGGGGAGGAGGATACGTGGACCACCACAGCTTGCTGCAGCTGCACTGAGAGCGGGCGGACGCGCACACACGCACACACGCACGCACGCACACACACACACACACACACACACACACACACACACACACACACACACACGCACATACACTGGCTTGGAGACACGGGCCCGTACATCCGCCGGTAAACAAAAAAAGAAATCCCTTCTCCTCTCATCGGCACATCCTATTCTTCAGATCAGGCTCTTGTGAAACTGTACAAGCGGCGGAGATATAGCCTGAGAGGCGCTTGGGACAAAAGGTGAGTTTGGATACGCGTTTATTCTCTCTCGGAGATTCCGTTTATTTATTTATGTATTTATTATTTTGCAGATCGATCCTTGTCTCGTGTCCATCCCTGGGTGCGCTCTTTTGCCATTTTAGGGTTGGAATAATGGTGCAGTATATACTTATGTCAAGTCGTAGAGATGATCGAAGCCGCCCAGTAGCGCTTTTCGCCATAGCAACCAATGGATGTTGAAGATATAGCCTAAAGTCCAGCTCATATGAAAGGCCTGCAGGAGACGTTAGAAGCCTATATTCTACACATGGTTAACATCAAGTCATAGCCTATATAGCCTATACCGAGGCTGTAGGCTGCGCGCATAATGGGCTGTGCTCACCGTGTAATGGAGCAAGTATGTACAATTGAGACTACATGCTACATGATTTACAATAATGGTAATTATTATTTCCCTTGATACAATCATTGCATTTGTAGCAGGCCTAGGCCTACAGCCGTCTACTTCTGAAACTGCATAATAGGCCATGCTACAAGCTCCTGCAAGCCAATACAAATGCATTATGTGTGAATTGTGTGAATGACGTTTTGAAATATTCATTGAGCTTTAGAAGTCACTGTATATTTGTAATGCATTAACATTGCATTATGTGGTGTCTGTGCATTATTATTATTGAACTCCCCTGTGCTGTAATGTGTTGCATGGCAAACGCACAGCTTTTGTTTTCAGGGTCATTTTGAAGGCATATGTGAATGTAAACTAGATAAGACTGTAGGCTGGACAATGAATCTTTCCATGTCATGTGCATATAACTAAATTACATGTAGCCGCTAGTATGTGATTGTAAGCTAATACACTTTGTCAAATTCACATTAGCTTACCGTTCTCAGTGTGTGCTGAAAAGTTATCCACAGACATGGCTCTGTATATAGCAACACAAACACAGTGGTGCAGACCACTCACAACAGCAACATCCTAGCTATCGCAATGTGCTTCCAATGTGTGTGGTGGAGCTTTTGAGGGAGCACCCTATGGCATTGAAGGGAGAGGTGTTTTAATATCAGAACGCTTTCTCCAAAATGACTATATAGCCCCCCTTTAAAATAATTTCATTGTGATGCATTTCATGTGGTTTTGCAAGCACTATATCGGTCTGTGTGTAGGTGTGGCCTTTTTGAATAGTGGACTGTAGTGCGTCTTTTTCTACATGGCGTTGTGTGTCATCCAGTGGTATTGATGGCACCGTGCCATCTTATAACGGGAACCACCCCCCCCTTCCCTTCATCCAACAGACCTAATGAGATGTAACTTCAGTCTCTTGCGATGACTGCAGATTGTTGTCACGGCGGTGTGACCGGCAGTGTGGTGTTGTTGACCATGACAGGACTCACATGGACACCTGCGCTGCTCTCAGATCCACAGTATGGCTCATATGGTCTTTGTTATCCCCCTGGTGGTGTAGCAAGCTAACCTGACACGCCAGATATCTGTGTCTGTTAAGATCCATCTAGGGAGGCGCTTTCAAAAAATACTTTGCATGTGATTGGACGAACCTGTGAACCAGCAGTCTGTTGTTATCCACTTTTGCAGTAGAAAAGTCGGGAGGATAGTAAAAACATATTTTTTTCCTCTAACACATTTGAATAAAACGAATGCTATATTGTATCATCTAGGCGTTGTCGACTCGACTAGTTTTCAAGTGGCCTATGTCACACCTAAACCACGCCCATAGCTAACAGTATGACACTGTTTGGCAACACACTACCGGCCTGAAACACAACGATTTACTAGCGCTCCAGACTGATTCTCGCGGCAAAGTCAAACTGAAGCTCGCGATCAGGAGTCTCACGAGACTAGTAGCAAGCTGCCTCTTTGTCACTATAGGATAGGTGATAGCATTTAGTCAGTATTTCACTAACCGTAGTTGGAACTGTGATATACAATCTAGGGCTGCTTGATAATGGGGTTGGGGGGAAGAATCATAATCACCATAATTTTGATCAATATTTAAATCACGATTATTTAACATGATTACTCGCTGATTTTGGAAAGATGTATTAACTGCACTAACAAAACAGTGAAACATATCAACAATGAAAACACCTTCAACTGTGAAATACTTCTGTGAGATTGTTGAACATTCACTCTCACCCCAGGAGGGGCGAAAGTGCGTGTGCACGAATTATTCAAAACACAAGACAAAATAACGAGTTTTCTTTAAAAACATAATCAGCAAAATAAGTGTTCATCTCGCTGTTTTTTAAGCAAATTGTGATGTGTGTTATTTCTGTGAGGTAGAAGAGACCTATGTTTCACACAATGAAAGGGCAAGGCTGTTAGGAGACATTTAAGTGAGCCATTTCACTCAAATTCACTAATTGTTTTATTAGATTTTGGTCAGAAACTATAACCACAGTTGAGATATGGTACAGTTCAGTTCAAAATTGAGGCCTACTCAATCATTAAAAGGGAATAATATATCAAGGAAGAAAATTGTCGTTTAAGGTGCAACTAAAGAGAGAGGTACTATTCTTCATGATTTTCTAAATGATATACTGTACAGTATGTTTAATAACCCAAACAATAATGCTAAAACCAAGAAGTTTCAATAATTTAATGGGCTTTGAATGTTTAAAATTATTAGCAAAGATATTAAATATTTAAGATATATTCATAATAGCCCAATCTGTCTTGTATAGCACCTCACATGTGCTATGCTCAGTGCTTTTTGTCTGTAAATCTATATGAGGATGTTGACATCTGTGTATTTTGGAGCCCATGGCCATGAATTCAATTCAGAGATATTAGATATTAGATATTCATCTTTGAGGCTTTCACAATTTACTTGTAAATGTAAATGAGTCAAGATGTTTCACACACTTCTGTGTTGTGTGTAGTGTTGGCAAGATACTCCGAAATAGTAATAAGTTACTATTTACCTATTACTCCTTCAAAAAGTTATATTACTTTACTTATTACTCGGCATTAAAAGTAATTAGTTACGTTACTAGTTACATTACTATATTACCTTCACAATCACTACCCTGACTCGCCCCTTCAGAAAAATGACAATCTGTGTAGCCAGCTCATTTTAGAGTTGAATCCTCTTTAATGGAACAATAATGAACCTTAGGAGTCAACAATCAGCCAAAGTGAAAACATTGCAGCCTCTCAGACCAGATGATTGGACAGGTTGGTTCAATTAGCCTACACTAAGTGTGCTAGGACCAGCAAAATATTAAAGCTACGTCTTCATAAAATGAAGGTGTATTGGGGAGAAATCTATTGTAAATAAATACAATTACAGTAACTAGTCACTGCCCAACACTGCTGCAACGACAGACATACAGTGTTTGTGTATAAGTCACCTGCTGGCAGTGTTATAAGGAATAGTCTACTCTGAATTATGTAAAAAGGGATGTCTCTATGATATTCAAACTCAGGTGCAGATTAATGAAACCCAGGTTCACTTGTTAGCTTGTAGCGTGGAAGCAATTTGGCCCAAACACAGGATACCTACCAGAGTCTAACCAGTGTTACCTGCCAGATTCTGGAATTGGCCCTATATGGCTAGAAACTGAAGCTTCAGTTTCAATTTCGCTGTGATAGTCAGTCTGGAAAGCCTCTGAATCATTTTGAATGTGTCCAAGTAGCAACTGAACTTTTCAATCAGTGTCGTTAGCTATACGGGCGTAGTTTTTCAATCAGCAGCATCATGTTTATAGCTATACGGGCGTGGTTTAGGTGTGCTGACCATGGTGCTGACATCAAAAACGACCAGATGGTTATACTTGGCTATACTTATCAAACCAATGAAACTTACCAAACAAACAAAAAAATTAAAAGAAAAAACAAATGAAAAGTTTGTTATTCGATTTGTTCATTATATTCTAAGTTGTATTCAGTGACAGGCTGTTTTTATCACCCTTGCCAGCATTATCCATGTCTCTAAGCTCTTATTGCGGATAGTCTCCTGTGACTCGCAATGCTTATTTAACCTTCACCTAAGTGAACCCGATGCTGAGTACTTCTGTTGCTACCCAGTACGCGCACATACTGTAATATATTTCCTGGCTGACCATGTGCGGGTGTGAGGTGAATACTAATAGCCGTGCCCTTTCTCATCCGCTTTATGTGAACAAAAAAAAAGAATAGAATGAGCCAGGGAAACCGGCTTAAAGAGTATCATCCTTGCATCATATTGGTTTGCAACCTTCTCAAGCATATTCAGTATCTTCTGTCCCTCTCTGTTATACTCCTTCCAACATGGTTACCTTCTCCAACAGCGGGATACCTTACCTGTTAGAAAGCTGCTCTACAAAGGGGCCGTTAGTAAGAGTAAGGGAGGAGTTTTTTTATTTTTATGAAAGGGTATCGCATACGTTTCCCATTGTAGGTTCCTTCTGGCGCACAGTTGTATTTTTCAGGTTGCATGGGGTGTCACATGTCTTGGGAGTGTCCTGTGTTAGGTCAACTGTCAAATGACATTGTCCTACATGGTAACCTCACTAGTCATCTTGTGAAAACACACACCGTGATGGGGTATCAATATTTCCTCTTCCCACTTAGCTGCTGTTGGAATGCAGGAAATGTAAAAAATATATAATGTAATTATTTATATATAGAACGTCTGACCCGTCTCACCTTATTTACGCATTCAAAAAAGTTTGGTGTCTGTTTTATATCACACTTCTTTTCTACGCCAGTCTCAGCAGACTCATGTGTTTCACTGGCTGCACAATGAATGGAAAGGTGCAGACATTGTAAAGGTTAGGATCCATGAAATATCTTGTTTTGTTGTTGTAGATGTTGTTTAATCCTGAAGAAACAATTTTTTTGTTGTTTAATAAGGCTGCTCACACATTATTGAATTACATGTAGGAGACATGAGTGCATACTCTTGGACATAGGGCCTACTCTTTTAAACCCATTTATGCTAGCCTGCTACATAACCATTAGCTACTGTATCTCATGTCCTGTAGATGCTCTTAAAGGGCAACAAAGTGCATGATTTGTTACTTACAAAAAGCATGATTGTTAGTGACACAGCTGTCAGCATCAGGTCTAAGGACCTGAGTCATGCTATTCACTAATGCATCATCATTTGTTTTAATCAAAATAAGGGCACATTTGACACATACGCCACCGGGAAGGCAACTGTGTATATATATATATATATACACATAGCACATAGTGGTGTATGTATGTATATATATATATATATACATACACCACTATGTGCTACTGACCAAATCATCTGGTTTAGCAGGTGTCTTTAAGACCATTGTTATGGTGAGAAAGGCCTTAGGGAAATTTCTGGTGTCCAAAGAAGGAGCATTATGTTTGTCTAAGAACCCAGCATGACAAAAGGGTTTTTGTTAGCTCAAATGTAGAGCCAAAGTTGTAATAACACTATTAAAAGCCAAGGGCAATCCCAGCCTTTAGAGGAAGAGCATACCATATAATACAGTATGCGAACATGGATTAAACAAATAAAGATATAAAAAATTCTATAAGGCAAAGCATGCAGTAATGCAGGGTAACTTCGTAACTGCAGGCTATCTTCATACACACACACACACACACACATACACACACAAACTCTCTTCTTAATGCTTGAAGTCTATGCAATTCAGACTATTCTGTTTCTTCTGTGTTTGGTGTGTTGACATTGACAGTATCACAGTGTCAAGGAGAGTTATTTGATGTGTTGTGGAAATAAATTGTGTGTAGTCTGATACAATGATCGGCCATCCCATCTCTATGCTATGACAGCATAGCCAGTTTTCACTTTCCACCACAACTGATTGTTCTACTACAGTATAGTTACACACTGTGAAGATTACATTCATCAGTGCATTTTTATCAAATAATCTTGCTGTCTGAATATCCCGCCATGAAATGTGACAGTTCCCAACTCACAGAATTAATGCAGTATTCCAATACTTAGGTGTGGTTGCGATTCATGGACCCGGCTAATCAAATTTGGCACAGGCTATGGTCAATGTCCACCACTAGTCAATGAATACATGAAAATGTATCAAATCCCCAGATGTAACCTGAATTGTTGTCACAAGTCCATCTGGGAAGCCGTATATTGAAACTGAATGGCTGTAGTTTCAAAAAAATACATGGCAGTTGATTGGATGAACCATCTGGTCGTTTCGCTGTCGGCACACCTAAACCACGCCCGTATGGCTATAAACACAATGATGATTGGAAAGTTCAGTTGCTACTCGGACACATTCAAAATAATTCCGAGGCTTTCCAGACTGATTCTCACGGCAAAATTAAACTGAAGCTTGCGAGATCAGGATGGTCTTGCGAGGCAACCCCAGATGGACTTGTGAGAACAATTCCTCTGGCATGTCAGGTTAGCGAAAAACTGTCCTGATTTAAACATCTCACAATTGATCATCGTGTGTTTTCAGATATACATTGCTACAATGTGTGATCATCCATAAATATAAATAATATTTTGTGGCTTTGTCATTTTTTTTGTTTACACTTAAATTGAAAATACACATAATTTAAACACATAATTTAAATCACTAGCCTTCAGAAGAGTTAATCGAACCCTAATCACTTTTAGGCCTCGGAGCAAGTTTACTTTTATAGAGTCCTACATTAATTGGATTGCACAGAGGGTTGAGGGTTTCTAATATTAGGCGGCCTCAATCCACCATTCTCTTTCTGTGTCTCTGTGCTGTGAGGGAGGTATGCGGTCAATATTAGATGTCTCCCTAGTACCATTATACCTTCTTCTGTTTGACTAAATGTGACAAAAGACTCTTTCTTTCCATCTTACTTTCTAATTTTCCATCTTTGACTTTCCCCCCATCTGTCTCAAGGGTCTGTTGTCAATATGGGTTGACGTGTGCACACTGCACGGGACAGGAAGACAATGCCTGTAAGCGCTACATGTCATGCCACTGACGACCATACTAGCAAAGCTAGTAAAAGCTAGTAAAAGCTAGTAAAAGCTAGTAGAAGCTAGTAGAAGCTAGTAGATTCTTCTTCATGGCGATGTCTGTCAGCCAGAGGCAGTGTAAGCATACCAGCGGTTGTTGTGTGGAGGTGCGGAAGGGGGTTCTGGTCAGGGGAGAAAAAAGTATTATCATAAATATCCTCTTCTTTCCTCTTTCAACTCAGAAATTACTTGCGCATTTGGTACACATCTGAGAAAGGTATAGACCGACGGCTCAGAAATATGTCGCGTCCCACTAGCGCTCCGAGAAATGTCAGACATATGATCTGATTTAGCTTTGAGGAAATGGCTGTTCTTTTTGAAAAGATAGTTTTTATTCTGCCTAGTTTGCAATGTACCCACAAACAACACGAAGGTCTACTTGCGTGAACGTTCTGTTCCCCCAGCCGCTGGAATTGATATTGAACACTTGAGCCATTCCTTAACCTTGGCTATTGCTGTGATATTTGATTTCCCTGTTGTGCTGTTAACATCTATGACGTTTATTAATGTGTGCATGTGTGTGTGTCTGTTTAATATACTGTATGTCTGAATGCCCCGATCCCATAGCCTTAGGGGTTAATGTTTAGTGCAGTAGGCCTTCATTTAGAAATCAGACACAGTAGCGTGCCCTATCTATCTTCATGAGTCAGTTATAATGGAGTCGTGATCTTATTTATATTGACTATAAACCTTTACACTCACTCTATAAGCCCAACAGACACAACTATATCTGAGAGAACCAGGATGTCTCCTTTTTGCGATTGCCCCTCTGTGTGTGCGCGTGTGTGTGTGTGTGTGTGTGTGTGTGTGTTACGACTCCATTGTTTGGTGTGAGGTGGCAACAGCAGGGACATCATTGGTTCTCCCCCCACCCCACCTTACCCTTCCCCGGGGAAGAAAAAATAACTTTCTGCAGGTTGTAAATCTCTCTGATTAAAACCATTTCTGTGACTGCTCGTGTTGTCTGGGATGGGACGGAGAGTGTGTGTGTGCGTGTGTGTTTGTGCGTGGATGGGTGGGTGTGTGTGTGTGTGTGTGTGTGTGTGTGTGTGTGTGTGTGTGTGTGTGTGTGTGCGTGGATGGGTGGGTGTGTGTGTCTGTCTGTGGTCGTCATGGATGGACACTGTTTAAACGAAAACCCTAAGGCACTCCATGGTAACCAATAAACCCCTGGCCAATGCACCCCCCCCCCCCCATAGTACAAGCCCATGAGGTTCTGAGAACTGTTAACGTCTTAAAACCCATTAATGTCAGCTTCTATCTTCTACAACAGATTCTCAACAGTATTTGATCACAATATCTGTGTGAGCATTGTACCTGCAACTGTTAACCATGTTGGACACAAAGGACTGTAGACAGTCAAATAATGAAGGCCTATGGGATATTTGATAAAGTGGTCATAATTGTTTAAATGCCATGGGGAATTGTTTGGTTAATGTCTAACACAATGGTGAGCGACAGCCAAAATGGGCAGTGGGCCCTAAATTAAGTAATTCGTCATTTTCTGTCACATCAAACATGCGTGCACACGCGTGGTCATGTAACGGGTCAGTCACGCGCGCACACACGTGTGCACAGTCACACACACACACACACATTGGGTCTTAAAAATATAAAATATCTGTCTATAACCAATATAAAGATGAAGATTAGCCATTGCATTTTGTTGCACTTATGTTTCAGCTAGTATGCAATAATTATTATTACTGTAATACTGTAACAGAAATGCAACTATAAAACCATCTAAATGCATAATCATTGTTGCTTTATTATCAATGCTTTTGTAAAATTAGGAATTATATTAATAATGTTTGATATTTGCCCCCTATTGCCCTCATCCAGCCAGTCAAAAACATATTTGGTCAGCATTCAGTCAACCAAGAAGAAATATGAAATATATATTTTTACTTCTCCTTTCTATCTCCCGTTACATATTTATCTGTGTCTCTTGACTTCCTGCCTCTCTCGTTCCTGCTCCTATTTTCTGTCTCCATGGTAACAGCTAGGGCTTGGTTATGTTAGCATACCGCGTATCTGCCTGCCTTGGGGG